>JAJDFG010001879.1:0-22500 GCA_021039105.1 Scomber colias | reverse complement strand
TCCATCCATCTATCTGTCCATCCATCTATCCGTCGTTCCATCCATCCATCCATCCATCCATCCATCCGTCCATCCAACCAATTCATCCATCATCCATCCATCCATCTATCCATCCATCCATCCATCTATCATCCATCCATCTATCCATCCGTCCATCCATCCATCCATCCATCCGTCCATCCATCCATCCATCCATCCATCCATCCAATCCATCCATCTGTCCATCCATCTATCATTTATCCATCCATCCATCCATCTATCCATCCATCCATCCATCCGTCCATCCATCCATCCGTCCATCCATCCATCCATCTATCATCCATCCATCTATCCATCCGTCCATCCATCCATCCATCCATCCGTCCATCCATCCATCCATCCATCCATCCATCCAATCCATCCATCTGTCCATCCATCTATCATTTATCCATCCATCCATCCATCTATCCATCCATCCATCCATCCGTCCATCCATCCATCCGTCCATCCATCCGTCCATCCGTCCATCCATCTATAAAAAACAATAAGACTTAAAGACTAAATGTTCCTAGCAGCTGATTCTCAGTCACCTGGGTGAGGGGCCTGCAGAGGATTGGCCGGATGTGACTCCACTTCCTCCTTCTGCTCCTCCTCCTCCTCCTCCTCCTCCTCCGCTGCCGTTGATGGTCCCTGCTGCTGACATCACCGCTGACATCATGGCGTTGATGGAGGACAGGTCACCTGCTCCCTCGCCGATGATGCCGCCGCCTCCTCCTCCTCCTCCTCCTCCTCCTCCTCCTCGGTCTCCGTTCTTTAGTTTCTCTCCTCCGCTCGCAGCTTCCGACGCTCCCTCCATCACTCCGTTAATCGCTCCTAACAGAAGGAAAGCCAGATTCACTCAAACACCTGTTTCCTCCTCCTCCTGCCCTTCCTCCTCCTCCTTCTCCTCCTCCCCCTCCCCCTCCCCTGCCCCTCCAACCCCCTCCTCCTCCTCCTCCTCCTCCTCCTCCTCCTCCTCCTCCTCCTCCTCCTCCTCCTCCTCCCTTTCCTCCTCCTCCTCCTGCCCTTCCTCCTCCTCCTCCCTTTCCTCCTCCTCCTCCTCCTCCTCCTCCTCCTCCTCCTCCCTCCTCTATCATTGTAAGTTTTTTACCTTTGAGGTTATTGTGTGTTTTCTCCTCCGTGCGCTCCGCCTCCTCCTCGTGTATCTCAGCGTTGGCTCCTCCGCCTTCTCGCTGCTCCTCTGTGGAGTTTTCCATCACTGCTGAAGAGAGAAAACACAGAACACAGGACTAAGTAAAGTAAAGTAAAGTAAAGTAAAGTAAAGTAAAGTAAAGTAAAGGAGGGATCTGCTGCACCAAACTTTATATAAAAGTTCTCATGTATGATGATGGAGGGTACAAAATATTAGAAAACACAATATAAAGCACATTAATAGTAAGTAGGGCTGTCAGCGTTAATGCGTTAATCGCGATTAGATTAATGCAATCCATAACGCGTTAATTTTTTTAAATCACGTTTTAATGTGTCAAGCCTTTTTGTCCCTTCTACTCCCCCGTAGACGGCTCCTCTAGCTGTAGCGCTATGCTTTGAAGTGGCCTCCTGCAGTAAACCTACCGCGCTGATGGAAAGTAAGAGAGCTACTGGACTTTTGAACGGCTTGTTTAACTTTAAAACACTTCCAGACGCTTCAGTTGACAAGTCAAAAGTAAAATGCAACCTGTGTCAAACGGAGTTTAACTACCACCGGAGTACGTGGAGTTTGAGTTAGCACCTCCACGCTAAACACCCAGGTGCAGCCAAGCCAGCCTCAGCTCCACCAAAGGACCATTTTGGAGTGTGGGAGTCGCAGCAGAGCCGTGATTGATTCCCAGTTAAGACACTCTGGTAAGAAATGCTTTACATTATGGGCTTAAAACTGCCTTCAAATGGAAAATAACAGGATTTTAAACATGCAGTTCAAAACGAGATTAATCGTGATTAACTATGGAAATTCTGCGATTAATCTCGATTTAAAAAGTTAATAGTTTGACAGCCCTAATCGTAACCTTCCTGTTAAACTGGAAATAATGAGTTCTGTGCAGCTGAGGCACTTTATTCATCATATTCTCTAAACTGGAGATTATAAAACATTCTTTAATCAAACAGATGAATTGAACATGTATTAATGACTGATGGGGAGAATATGAGCAGTGAGGGTTAAACATGCAGAGAGCACATGAAGGTGATTCAATCTGACATTTTAACTGTTAAAAGAGTAAAACGTGATGAAGCTTTGAATGAATCATGAAGCATTCAGCATCCTCAGAGTTGAGATTTCTACTGAAACGCAGACGAAGACGTGACCTTCGATCTAGAGAACAGGAGCAGCTCTGGATCAAAGCCCAGTGGACGAGAGGGGGATGAAATAAAAGAGTGTACAGTCTCTAAACACCTGTCTCTACTGAGAGAGAGAGAGAGAGAGAGAGAGAGAGGGAGGGAGAGAGAGGGAGAGGGAGAGGGAGAGGGAGAGGGAGAGGGAGAGGGAGAGGGAGAGAGAGAGAGAGAGAGAGAGAGAGAGAGAGAGAGAGAGAGAGAGAGAGAGAGAGAGAGAGAGAGAGAGAGAGAGAGAGAGATGGAGGAGAGAAGAAGAAGAAGAAGAAGTGATTACTGTTTCCTGTTTAGCAGCCCCCACAGGAAGACGCTCTCCAGAGCCGGCCACTTCCTCCTCCAGCTCAGCTCAAAGAGAGGCAGGGTGTGTGTGTGTGTGTGTGTGTGTGTGTGTGTGTGTGTGTGTGTGTGTGTGTGTGTGTGTGTGTGTGTCACAGGCTGGGAGAGAGGGTGTTTGACATTCCACGTTCAAAGAAAAAACTATGAGAGGGAAGCGAGAAAAACACACACACACACACACACACACACACACACACACACACACACAAAGTTTGGACCAATAAAAAGCTGCAGCAGTGAAGATAAAGAGCATGTGATGATTTAAATTAATGTCTAGTAGTAAATACAAATAAACTGTAATACTGCATACTACATCACTATAATACTGCATACTACATCACTCATAATACTGCATACTACATCACTATAATACTGCAGTACTTTTACTGTAATACTGCATACTACATCACTATAATACTGCAGTACTTTTACTGTAATACTGCATACTACATCACTATAATACTGCAGTACTTTTACTGTAATACTGCATACTACATCACTATAATACTACAGTACTTTTACTGTAATACTGCATACTACATCACTATAATACTGCAGTACTTTTACTGTAATACTGCATACTACATCACTATAATACTGCAGTACTTTTACTGTAATACTGCATACTACATCACTATAATACTGCAGTACTTTTACTGTAATACTGCATACTACATCACTATAATACTGCAGTACTTTTACTGTAATACTGCATACTACATCACTATAATACTGCAGTACTTTTACTGTAATACTACATACTACATCACTCATAATACTGCAGTACTTTTACTATAATACTGCATACTACATCACTATAATACTGCAGTACTTTTACTGTAATACTGCATACTACATCACTATAATACTGCAGTACTTTTACTGTAATACTGCATACTACATCACTATAATACTGCAGTACTTTTACTGTAATACTGCATACTACATCACTCATAATACTGCAGTACTTTTAAAGTAATACTGCATACTACATCACTATAATACTGCAGTACTTTTAAAGTAATACTGCATACTACATCACTATAATACTGTAGTACTTTTACTGTAATACTACATACTACATCACTATAATACTGCAGTACTTTTACTGTAATACTGCATACTACATCACTATAATACTGCAGTACTTTTACTTGTAGTATGTGTACTATGTCAGTGTACTATGTAAGTATTTTAAAGTACAGTATTAGTACTTTTACTGCAGTAATGGATCTAAATACTTGTACAGGGTTCAACAGAGTTTCATGCAAAAGAAAAAATGAAAGCATGGAAGAGAAGAAGAGAAAGAAAAAGATGAGGAGAGGATGAGTGGAGCTCTGCGAGTGACTGGCGACAACTGGCAGTGTGTGTGTGTGTGTGTGTGTGTGTATGTGTGTTGTATTTCCACTGACCTCTCCTTGTATCACTGCTCTTACATGACAAACTGTAACATGGCCGTGGCAGGTGCACACACGCACACACACACACGCACATGCACACACACGCACGCACGCACGCACGCACACACACACACACACACACACAGGCAAACACACGCACACACACAGACACACCAGATCTGAAGCTTAACCCCCCAATTGTTTTTTTACATTAGCATCATTCGTTTTCAGCGTGCAAGTACACACACACACACACACACACACACACACACACACACACACACACACACACACACACACACACAGAGTGCACAGGCAGCACTTTTTACAGCCTGCTGAAACGAACGGCAACAGATGGCTGCAAGAGGAGGAGGAGGAGGGAGGAAGGATGGAGAGCAGAGGGGACGACATGGAGAGAAAGAAGAGATTATAAATGTCTAAATGAAGGAAGGATGGTGAGTAAAGTAAGAACAGGAAAGAGAGAAAAAACAAAGAAGGAAGAAGAAAGTAGTTCCACATAAAAGGAGGAGTGAGGATGACAGTCTCCTCCTCTGAAGGGACAGACGGTGGCAGCAACGACACTTCATTAGAAGAAGAAGAAGAAGTGCGTTTACTGTCACTTGATTGACAGCTCGTCAAGACATAACGAGCACACTGCTGTTAATTGTTAATTACTGGTTGTGGATGAAGCTCTCTGTGATTCTTAGTCTGATGATCACGTTTCACAATAATCACAATAATCCTTCCAGTAACTGTTCAAATATTCACTGTTTCCTGTTTAAAAACACCAAACACTAAAGAAACAATGAATAAAATAGTTTGTAATAATTAGTCTCAACTCTAACGAACCCAGACGTGATTAAGCCAACCCTGTACACACTCACTGTTCCTGTTTTACTGACGTTACGGGGACCCGCCTCCCTGATGGGGACAAAACTGAAAAGACTCCATAATGTAAATGATTACTGACTCAGTTTAAGGTTAAACTACAGTTACAGTGAGACTGTGAGGAATTAATGTGAGTCAATGTGATGGAAACACCACGCTGTGTGTGTGCGTGTCTCTGTGTGTGTCTCTCTGTGTGTGTCTCTCTGTGTGCGTGTCTCTGTGTGTGTGTCTCTGTGTGTGTGTGTGTGTGTGCGTGTGTGTATGTGTGTCAGATAGCTGATGTTACTACATCTGTTCCCAGCCATCATTCACACACTGGCTTTGACACTCCCTCCTGACTCACAGACACACACACACACACACACACGCATGCACACACCCTCTCACACAAGCGCGCGCGCACACACACACACACACACACACACACACACACACACACACACACACACACACACACACACAGCGCTGACATCCTGACATTTTTGCACATCCATGCAAAAGCAGAAAAAAAGGTCACCATGTGGGAGCCAGGGAGTAACTGGATGTATCAGAGTGAGTGTGCGTGTGTGTTTCTTTGTGTACGTGTGTGTGTGTGTGTGTGTGTGTGTGTGTGCGTGTGTGTGTGTGTGTGTGTGTGATGGAAAAGTTTGGTCTTTGTGCCAAAGTGCTGCAAACAAAGAATGCAGCTCCATTTATCCATCCTGCCTCCTCCTCCTCCTCCTCTTCTTTCTTCTCTGCAGCTTCATCACTCCATCCCCCTCCTCATCCTCTCATCCTGTCTCAAACTTTTCCTGTTCACTATTCTGTCTTCTGTTGTTCGCACGCACAACTCGACTGTCTGTGTGTTAAAACAACTGTCAGCCTTTAATGAAAAACTGTCAACTTGTCCTTTAAATGTTGTAGTTTATATATATTACAACAGAGTCTCCTGTTAGGTAGTAATGATTTCATAGGAAAAGGAGAAACTTTAAAATGCTTTCACAGACTTTAACAGCAGGACAGAAAGGCCTGAATCAACATTACTGAGACTAGTTGTGGTAACCTGTGTGAGGACGTGGGGCATTTCGGTGTTTCCAAACTGTCCTGACCTCTGCAGCATTTCCTGAGCTGGCAACCTCCGCTGAACATGCAAACAGTCACTCTGCTCAGGCTGGGAAACGCTCCACCAGACAGACAAACGCTGCTAAATGAGTCCACTGACTGACTCGACTCAAACGTACACCTCTCACTCACAGCTAAAAAACCCTGATGCTGCATGTTTTAATGTACCGTTACACACGATTATGAGTCAGTGATGTTTTATTTTAGTGTCCATGTTGGTTTAGTTTAAATTTAAAGGTTTAAAATATAGAAAATAATCGTATGAATAACTTCACACATTCTTTTTTTGTGGACCCAGCATCAAATTTCTGCTTTTAATCCATTTAGAGAGAATATATTAGAGGATTATGGTAAAAATGTCTAAGTGGTGTAACCATAAAGACTTTGGAAGAAAGGAAGGAAGGAAAGGAGGCAAGAAGGGAAGGGACGGAGGGAGGGAGGGAGGAAGGTAGGAAGGAAGGAGAATATATTAGAGGATTATGGTAAAAATGTCTAAGTGGTGTAACCATAAAAACTTTGTACCAAATAATTGAATGTTGCTTAAAAACAGTAAATAGTCAATAAAACACCTTCCTTCCTTCCTTCCTTCCTTCCTAAACACCATATCAACTAGTTTGGCATGATCTTACATTATAACTTTTATATTAAATAAAGCTAATGGAATACTATTGTTCTAAATATTACATTTCATCTGGTTACCATGGAGATCAGGAAACATTTATCATTCTTTTGTGGTTACACCATTTGACATTTTCAGGAGCATTCAGTCTTACTTTTGGTAAAAAAAAAAAAATGGTGCAAATGTTATTTAAATGATATAAAACCAACAAAAACACTAAATGTACATTTTAACAAACCTGATGATGCTTTTAAAACTAGTTTAACTGATTTATGAATTCATCATCTTACCACTTATTTGTTCCTATTATGTCTTATTTTGTTAGTACACTTTCACCCTTACACTTCTACTTTTTCCTCCCGCTTATCTTAAAAGAACACACATTGTTTGTTTTGTCACTTTATATTCAGAAATCAACTGGATTTAAAGCAAAGAACCAGCTGCAGCTCATTTCTTTGCTTTTTCAGCCACTGATTTAACAACATGAACGTCCTGCTGTGTGCGGCACCTGTGTGAGGATGTAACCCAGTGACAGACGGCCATTACAGAGGAGGAGGAGGAGGAGGGATCGCTGAAGAGATGGATGGAGAGTCTGGAAGTTTCCTGTCACCTAAAACCTATAAATCCTCCTCCTTCATCTGACATGACAGCTGCGACATAAAATCTGGACGGCAGAGTCACGGCAGGGATCAGCTTCAAGTTTCTACGACTTATACACAAGAATAAAAATACAATTCATAAACTATGTGTACTGTTATAACTCTAAATGTATAATGTCTGTGTGATTTTAAATGTTAATCTGTATTTATTTCAAGTTAGCGGATGATATAAGTAACTAAAAAGCAGCATGCATATCTTACGTTAGCAGGCTTACACTAGTTAGCATTAGAGCTACGACTTATCTTAGTTTATTTTTATTTAATGATTTTTCATTTCGATGTCCTATCACATGTTTCTGACGAGATGTTTACATGTTGATTCATCATTATAAACTATAATATATTAACTTTCTGTCATAACTCAGCTCGTTGTTTCTGTGCTAACTTTGTAGTATTTTGAATAACTTTAGCTGTCTTTAATTTACCGCCTGTTATCCAAACTATTACTGCTAAATTTGCCGCTTACACACTTTAAATTATCGTTACATCTGAACATTTGTAGGATAAACTACAAAGTGAGAGTTAGATAGAAAAGCTCAAGCAGTAGGTCAGTAGTAGTTATCGTTAGCTAAATAATGCTGTGTCATTGTTACTGACACTGTAGTAGCATTCTGAATAACGTTAGCTGTCTTTAAAGCTAGCAAACTAGCATTACGTGGCATCTAAAAAAGCTCAGAAGGAGGAAAGCCTTGATTAGTAGAAACTGTAAAGGATGAAATAATGCTGACACTGTGTTTGTTTATACCAAAGAAGTCAAACTGAACAGAATACAGAATGAGAGTTAAACTGAACAAAGCTCAAACAGTAGATCAGCAGCAGTTATCGTTAGCTTAAAAAACGCTGTGTCATTGTCACTGCCACACACTTTAGCCCAGTCGTCGCATTCTGAATAACATTAGCTGTCTTTAAAGCTAACAAACTAGCATTACGTGGCAAGCTCAAACAGTAGATCAATAGTAGTTATCGTTAGCTTAAAAAACGCTGTGTCGTTGTCACTGCCACACACTTTAGCCCAGTAGTAGCATTCTGAATAACATTAGCTGTCTTTAAAGCTAACAAAATAACATTACGTGGCAAGCTCAAGCAGTAGATCAGTAGCTGTTATCGTTAGCTAAATAATGCTGAGTCATTGTCACTGCCACACACTTTAGCCCAGTAGTAGCAATCTGAATAACATTAGCCATCTTTAAAGCTAACAAAATAACATTATGTGGCAAGCTCAAGCAGTAGATCAACAGCTGTTATTGTTAGCTTTAAAACTGCTGTGTCATTGTCACTGCCACACACTTTAACACCAACTTTTCAACTAAATAACAACAATCTTAATCATGTAATGTTCTTATTTAACCCCTTCTGTAGTGAAAATACACCAAAAATATGAAATCTGTGGGCTGTTAACACACCTAGCAGAAACCTACAGCAACATTATCAACCTGAGTAGCCGGCTAGCATCATTAGCAGTCATGTGTCAGGCAGAGAGCCAGAGGCAAACTGACAAAACTGACACCTGCTGTAGAAAGCAAACAGCCCCCTTCAACCCTCATCTCTTTCTGCTTTTAAACTCCTCCTCTTCTTTCCCTTCCTTCTCCTTTTTTTAAAATATATTTATATATATTTATTTGTAGGTGGGATATTTGCATGCGAGTCAGCTATAACGTTGTGCTTTAGCAGTGGAGAGACGAAGGATGGAGGGATGTATAAACAGAGATAGATAGATAGAAAGAGGAGTAGGGGGAGGACAGGATCCGGTGACCATATGTTGGCTATTTATTGACCCTCTTCGCCCCCTCCTCCTTAACTGTCGTTCTCTCTCTTCATCTCATTCAAAATGGCTTCACACACATTCAGTGTAACGCCCCAAAGACACACAAGGAAAAACCAGATTCCAGTCAACATTCCTATAAACATCCATCCAGGCTTCATTATGCTGTGTTCAAACAGCGCAGACTGTGTTTCTTAGCTTCAATCTCCAATCAAAACAAGTACAATCAGAGGATAATTACTATAAATACAATTTACTATATTATAGTTGTGTAGTTTAGCCATCTTGTTCAAATGTATTTACCTTAACCTGTGAAATACAAGTTATAAAACATAACATATTAACTACTGGGTTAAGATTTTACTCGGTTTGGGTCAACATAGCACAATAGGGGTGGTTCGGACCCAGTTTTAGTGTTATTTTATTATTATTGTTGTTATTTACCTAAACTAAAGCTTGTTTTTATCTATTCTTTTTAACATTAAAATTATAGAAAAAGAGAAAACGATCAAACCAGCATCTAACAGGTAAAGTTAGATAAGAAAGCAGGAAAACTAATGTGGGTGTAGCAGGATGCAGTCAGGCTTAGTGTGACTTTTGTAAGATTTGAGCTGTATTCAAACAGCGCTGACTGTGTTTCTTTGCTTTAATCTCACATTAAAATAAGTACAATTGAAGGATAATTCATCTAACTACAATTTACTATGTTATAGTTGAGTAGCTTAGCAGTCTTATTCAAATTTATTCACCACATAAAATATTAACTACTGGGTTAATATGTGACTCAGTTTGGGTCAACCAGGACAGTGGGCGTTGTTCTGACTCAGTTTGAGCTTTACATTAAAAAGACCATAAAAACTGCAACTGCACCTTACGTTGGATGTTGAATCTTGTGTTATTCATGCTACGTAAGCAAACTAAATACTGCTGACGTTCAACAGGGTGACATGAAAGTGAAATGACATTGCTAGCATCTCAAACTAATTAGCCTACATTGCTCCAATATCAGAGTATCGACTTCAGCAACGGACGCTTATAAGCTCAAATTAGTTTTCATATATAATGTTGGTGATGTTGATATTTAACAAACCAGACGGGGTTTTTTTTTCAATGAATTATAACATTTTTAATGACGACGTTATGTGTAATAGTGAATATATTTTTGTTGCTACAAAGCAGAAATTTTAAATCTTATGTTTTTCATGCTAACTTTACCTTAAATTGGTTAAACTGTTGAATTTAAAGTCATTTACACCAACTATGCTAACTGTGTACCATCCAAGACAAATACTGGTGCTAGCATCTGTAGTTAATTAGCCTACAAAGCTATTTTTGCTCTACTTATGCAGGCAGCTGAAGCTAATTAGCTTAAGTCAGCTGGATCAACTTTTCAGCTGCAGCATTTTCATCCAATTACTTTTCATGCTAAAATGGCAGCTTTAAGTCTAGCTGTAGAGCAAAATGATTTTTCTGAAATGGTTTTAAAGCAGAGTGCAAAAGAGCACAATATGGACAAAAGTATGTGGATGCTTTAAAGGACGAGTTCACAAGTTTTCAAGTATGTTTCAAACAGTCAGTTTCTCAAAGTAGTATTAAGTGTGTTTATCTTGCTGTAATCGTTCCCCTTCATAATGCACTGGAAGTGATGGAGGACTAAAACCACAGTCCTCCTCCTGTGTAAAAAATGTATTTAAAAGTTTAATGTGAAGCTAATATGAAGCTTCAGCGTCCAAATGAGTCAAATCTTCATCTTCTATGTTTCAACATTACAGTGTTTTAGTCTTTTTGTTACTATACTTCCACCACAGCTCAACAGGAAACACTAAGAGGGAATCTGATGCTAAAAAGACTGTAAATGTGTCAGATATCACTTGATATGACTAACTCACACTGCTGAAGCTCAATATGAGCTTCACATCTACATTTAAATGACTGTGTGGACACACTGTGAATTTTTTCCTTCATCACTTTCCATTCAAAGCACATTTAAATCATCAGTATGAGCAGGAGGAATCATTACAGCGATGGAAAAACCTGTTTCCCTGTTTGTACAGAAACCTAACTGTTGTTTTAAGACACGCTTAAAAAAATGTGAACCTGTCCTTTAACATGACAGAGCAGAGTAAGTGCTCAACAGGTGCTTGATTACTTAACGTCTAACAGCAATCCTCCCACACCCAAAACTACTGACACAACATGCTAAAATAGTTGTGTGTGATGGATGCTCCTTTCCTGCCGGTGCACGCTTCCTTCGGTTTAAAAATCATTTGAGTGTGCAACAAGTAAAACCTTCAGTCCTGCTGAGAAATGGCAGTGATGCTGGTATTTTTCAGCTAATCCTGCTTTGTTACTTAACTGGCTGTGAGGCCGCAGTGAAAAACTCTTGATCTCTTTCTGTTTCTGTGTGCCGACCACAACAGGAAGCTCACACTCACGGGAGTCACAGGAGAGCGCTTTGCTGCTTCCCCATGTGTGAGAGTGTGTGTGTGTGTGTGTGTGTGTGTGTGTGTGTGTGTGTGTGTATGTGTGTATGTGTGTGTGTGTGTGTGTGTGTGTGTATGTGTGTGTATTCAGAGCAAGAGAGAGAGATTGATGGTCATTCTCTCCCTCTCTCTTTTCACCGACACCCCTCCTCCTCCTCCTCTTCCACCCTTCCCACCACCATCTAACACTCAGCTGCCATCACCCATCCTCCACTCCTGTCGTCCCCTCCTCCTTCCTCCTTCCTCCGCTCCCTCGCAGCAGAACTTTGCCCCGACTTGTTAACACACCTATGAAACTGCACACACACAATGAGCCGACTTTACGCTGGCATCACCTGAGTGTTTGCAACAGAAAACGTTTATCTTTTAATGCAGCCGGTTCCCAAACGGTTTTTCTTTATGTGCACAAACATCTTTATCAGATGAGCTCATGACTTATTTTTACTTTCTACAAGTACAACTTTTACCTACTTGTTTTAACTGCATGTATGACTTTTAGCTCATTATTGCACCTGGTAATCCTTTCAGTGTAAACATTTGGCTTAATAAACACTTTAAAATCAACCCTCTTTGCATCTAACAGGTCTAAAGTGACATTTCATCAGATCTGTTGACGGTTCTAGGCACGTTTCAATTTCTACTAGTACAACTTGGAGTTAATTTATTACTTTTACTCACTTGTTTAAACTGTTCTTGTGCTGCTATTAGCTCCTTATTCCAACCTGGTAATCCATTCAGTTTAAATATTCAGTTTATTCAATACTTTAACCCTAAAGCTAAAGATTTTTAAAAGAGCAACGATCAAACCAGTATCATTTGCAGGTTGTTTAAAAGCAGCTTTTACCCTTAAACAGGCAGGAGTGGAAAATTAGATCCTTACTAGTTATGTCATTTGCACCTAAAGTAAGGAAGGAAGGAAGGAAGGAAGGAAAGGAGGGAAGAACGAAGGAAAGAAGGGAGGAAGGAAGGGAAGGAAGGGAGGAAGAAGGAAGGAAGGGAGGAAGGTAGGAAGGAAAGGAGGGAAGAAAGGAAGGAAAGGAGGGAGGGAGGAAGAGAAGGGAGGGAGGAAGAGAAGGAAGGGAGGAAGAAGGAAGGAAAGGAAGGAGGGAGGAAGAAGGAAGGTAGGAAGGTAAGGAGGGAGGAAGGGAAGGAAGGGAGGAAGAAGAAAAGGAAGAAGGGAGGAAGAAGGAAGGACAGGAGGGAGGAAGGGAGGGAGGGAGGGAGGAAGGAAGGAAGGATGGATAGAAGAAAGGAAGGAAGGAAGGGTTGGAAAAAAGGAAGGAAGTAAGGGAGGAAAGAAGGGTTGGAAAAAAGGAAGGAAGTAAGGGAGGAAAGAAGGAACAGTCAAAACAGAAGGGGTCAATTTGACCCGGGAGGACGACAGGAAGTTTAAAGAGTCTGTATCTCCTGGTGCACGTTGTCTGTTTAAGGGTTAACTAATTACCTACCGAGCCTGCTACCTGATATTATCGGCACTTCTCCTTCTTCTTTCTCTCACATCTTGTTGTTTTAATGTTTTATTTGTTGGCTCGTTCATCAACACGCTGCAGGACAAGACCTGAGTTCATGTTTGTAAGTTCGATCAGAAGCAGGAAAGCTAATGTAGGTTGTCGAGTATCAGGATGCAGTCAGGCTCAGTGTGACTTTTTTTGTAAGATTTGATGAGCTGTATTGAAAGAAGGACTGCAAAACTAGTTCAGTCTTTGCCTATAAATCACTAAATGGACTCCCAACATATCTCTCCCAATCTTTTACAAACACATGTACCACCCAAGAACTCCAGTTGCTTCTAGTTGTGCCGAGATAAAAGTTGAAACACCAGCCGAACGAGTCGCCTCTGCATGTTCACACTGCCTGATTTTAAATCCCGTCTCATTCTTTGGCTTTTAACCCTTAAACAGACCTTACTAGTTATGTCATTTGCACCTCAAGTTAGGAAGGAATGAAGGAAAGAAGGAAGGAAAGGAAAGGACGGAAGAAGGAAGGAAAGGAGGGAGGAATGGAAGGAAGGGAGGAAGAAGGAAGGAAAGGAAGGAGGGAGGAAGGAAGGAAGGTAGGAAGGAAAGGAGGGGAATAAGGAAGGAAAGGAGGGAGGAAGGGGAAGGAAGGGAGGAAGAAGGAAGGAAAGGAAGGAGGAAGGGAAGGAAGGGAGGAAGAAGGAAGGAAAGGAGGGAGGAAGGGAAAGGAAGGGAGGGAGGAAGAAGGAAGGAAAGGAGGGAGGAAGGAAGGAAGGACAGATGAAGGAAGGAAGAAAGGACAGAAGGAGGGAACATTTACCCTAACAGCTGAACTTAGATCAGAGGAAGGAAGGAAGGAAGGAAGGAAGGAAGGAAGGAAGGACAGAGGAAGGACAGAGGAAGGACCCGGGAGGACAACAGGAAGGTTAAAGAGTGTGTATCTCCTGGTGCACGTTGTCTGTTTAAGGGTTAACTCAGTATGAGAATTGTCTTTTCTTTGTTGTTTGTTGTTTTATGCCTACTACACTAGTCTTTGTATGTTTTGCTGTGTTGCTTTTATGTTTTTAGATATACTTAATAAATAAAAATATACTGTGTGTGTTGAGTAGCAGGATGCGGTCAGGCTCAGTGTGACTGGATTTATTAATTTGTTGTACTGAAACAAAGATTTAACCCTTACATACTGACTCATAATTAGCCTCTACATTAATCCACATTCATACATTCCCCATTGGTCATTAATAAATGTTTAATTAATCTTTAATAAAGTTTATTTTATCCATTTAAAGGAGAAAAGACATTCACAATCACTATACTATGGTCCTGTAGAAACATTTTTATAGAATATGATCGGTTTATTTTATAATTATAGATCGAATTGTGTACATTTGCATATAAAAATGTGTATTAGTTGCACAATAAATTTAAAAAAAATAGGCATTTTATTTCCATGTTTGTAACTTCTGGGTCACATTAGGAATATTCCAGCTAATGAAAAAGTGTCTCGGGTGTTTTTAAAGCTCTCAAATGTAAAAATGGGTGAAATGTGAGTCTGAACAGCATGTAAAGGGTTACTGAAATAATGTAAAAACTTCATGTAATCAGATAAGTGACTTACAGAGCAGATACTCTCCACTTTTATTGGAGTTGGACTTTAAACTTTGACACTTTGAGTTTTGCTTCTGTAACTTTTTGCTGCAAGAAGATGGCAACACAGACTCTCTCTCCCTCTGCTCATCTTCCTCTCTCTCGTCCCTCTCCTCCCCCTTCTCCCCCCCGGTTTCCTCCCCCTTCTTCTCCTCCCTCCCTCCCTCCCTTCTTTCTCTTGCATCATCTTGTCTTTCAGGCTCTTCGCTGCTGCTGCTGCTGCTGCTGCTGCTTGTGTGTGCGTGCTTTCTATCCTCCCGCCTGGTTACAGATTGACCGGTGTGTGTTTTGTGTGTGTGTGTGTGTGTGTGTGTGTGTGTGTGTTTGCGGTGCAGTGAACACACACACACACACACACACACAGAAAACACAGAGTGGAGTTTAGACCCGACGTGATAAAGTGTTGAGATAGCATCGACGGTGTGTCAGCTCTACTGTAAGGCATACCAGAGCCTGGAGGCAGCGAAGGAGGGGGGGGGGGGGGGGGGGGGGGGGGGGGGGGGGGGGGGGGAGAGTCTCAGCCAACCACTGAGCAGTCTGACTGGAAAATGTCTGCCACCTCTCAGCCAATCAGGACGCAGATTCCTCTACTCTCTCGCTCGCTCTCACATGAACAAACACACACACACATTCATCCTGTGTGTGTGTGTTTGTGTGCAGTCCCATCTTTACTTTAAAAAAGGACTCTAGATGCAAATGTGAGACCAAAATGAAAATGAATTCAGACTTTTTTTGGGATAATCTGTGTGTGAGCTTTTGCAGAACAGTGTGTTTAGTTGTTTAAATCACATTAATACTTATCTTTAACATATTATTTGAACTCTAACCAGACTTTAAATACACCTGGACACCTGAATTTAATCCATGTTAACTCAAAAATGAGGTATTAGTTTAATTTAGAAGCCTATTGATCATCATTTCCTGATCTTACAATCCATTCCTTCCTTCCTTCCTTCCTTCCTTCCTACCTAACACCATATCAACTAGTTTGGCATGATCTTACATCCTTCCTTCCTTCATTCCTTCCTTCCTTCCTACCTAACACCATATCAACTAGTTTGGCATGATCTTACATCCTTCCTTCCTTCCTTCCTTCCTTCCTACCTAACACCATATCAACTAGTTTGGCATGATCTTACATCCTTCCTTCTTCCTTCCTTCCTACCTAACACCATATCAACTAGTTTGGCATGATCTTACTTCCTTCCTTCCTTCCTTCCTTCCTACCTAACACCATATCAACTAGTTTGGCATGATCTTACATCCTTCCTTCCTTCCTTCCTTCCTTCCTTCCTTTCTTCCTTCCTACCTAACACCATATCAACTAGTTTGGCATGATCTTACATCCATCCTTCCTTCCTTCCTTCCTTCCTTCCTTTCTTCCTTCCTACCTACCTACCTACCTAACACCATATCAACTAGTGTGGCATGATCTTACATGATCTTACATCCTTCCTTCCTTCCTTCCTTCCTACCTAACACCATATCAACTAGTTTGGCATGATCTTACATCCTTCCTTCCTTCCTTCCTTCCTTCCTTCCTACCTAACACCATATCAACTAGTTTGGCATGATCTTACTTCCTTCCTTCCTTCCTTCCTTCCTACCTAACACCATATCAACTAGTTTGGCATGATCTTACATCCTTCCTTCCTTCCTTTCTTCCTTCCTACCTAACACCATATCAACTAGTTTGGCATGATCTTACATCCTTCCTTCCTTCCTTCCTTCCTTCCTTCCTTCCTTCCTTCCTTTCTTCCTTCCTACCTACCTACCTACCTACCTACCTACACCATATCAACTAGTGTGGCATGATCTTACATGATCTTACATCCTTCCTTCCTTCCTTCCTTCCTACCTAACACCATATCAACTAGTTTGGCATGATCTTACATCCATCCTTCCTTCCTTCCTTCCTTCCTTCCTTCCTACCTAACACCATATCAACTAGTTTGGCATGATCTTACATCCTTCCTTCCTTCCTTCCTTCCTACCTAACACCATATCAACTAGTTTGGCATGATCTTACATCCATCCTTCCTTCCTTCCTTCCTTCCTTCCTTCCTTCCTACCTAACACCATATCAACTAGTTTGGCATGATCTTACATCCTTCCTTCCTTCCTTCCTTCCTACCTAACACCATATCAACTAGTTTGGCATGATCTTACATCCTTCTTCCTTCCGTCCTTCCTTCCTTCCTTCCTAACACCATATCAACTAGTTAGGCATGATCTTACATTATAACTTTTATATTAAATAAAGCTAATGGAATACTATTGTTCTAAATATTACATTTACCTGGGTAACCATGGAGATCAGGAACCTGACTGCTTTCTTTCTTTCTTTCTTTCATTTTCTTTCTTTCTTTCTTTCTCTTCTTCCTCTTATGTCTTTCTTTCTAACTTACTTTTATCTTTTCTTCCTTCTTTCTTTCTCCTCTTCTTCCGTTTTTATCTTTCTTTCTCTCCTCCTCCAACTTTGTGTTCTTTCCTTCTACCTCCTTTCTTTCTTTCTTTCTTTCTTTCTTTTTCTCTAGGTGGATAAATTATTTAATATCTATCATTATTTTGTGGTTACACCATTTGACACTTTCAGGAGCATTCAGTCTTACTTTTGGTTAAAAAAAAATGGTGCAAATGTCATTTAAATGATATAAAACCAACAAAAACACTAAATGTACATTTTAACAAACCTGATGCTGCTTTTTAAATCTAGTTAAGATATTTCTTCATCTTGACTCATAAATCTGACATTTTCAGATTCTCTGAGACTCAAAAGTAACAAGAAACTAAAGCAGAACTTCATTTCAAATATATAAAATCTAAAGTTCACTGCTGCCTGAAAACTTTCCTTAAAGCCGAGATGAGAAAAATCATTAAAAGACACAAAGTCAGATTGAATGTGAAGCTGCTGCAAACATGTTCACAATGAGAGGAAACATCATCACCAATCAGAGAGATGAGAGTCACAAGCTGCTCCAGTCTGACTCACATGCAACCAAACGTCTCTGCAACAAGCTGAAGAGAACGAGTGATGTGAAGCTGAGAGGTGAAGAGGCGGAGCGAGGGATCGGGCAGGTGATGCAGCGTTTACAGGCGTCTCTTTTTTTTTAAATTTCTAAAAACTTTTTCTTTTTTTTTTACAGCTGCTGTGAAGCGAATGTAAGACGGCGGCGGAGATGCTCAAGAATGAAGGGAAGTGGAGGGAGGAAGAGTGAAAAAAGGACGGTGATGATGGAGGGATGACGGCCATGCTGATGCTTGCTGGACGACGGAGGGGAAGGAGGAGGGGGAAGAAGAGAGAACGAAGAAAAAAAAAAAAAAGAAGAAGGGGATGTTGGAGGGGGAGATGGCGCGATATGTCGTAAGCGAGGATAAAAAGACAGAGGAAAGATGTAAAAGGAGCGCGGCAGGCAGAGCGATGGCTGTGGGAGGGATGGATGGATGGATGGATGGAGGGATGGATGGAGGGAGGGAGGGAGGAGTATATTTACCCCGTCCTTTTCGTAAAGCAACGTTCGCTCACTCGTGTCTCTGGGGGCGGGGCGGGCGGGAGGGGGCGGGGTTTGTTGTGTGTGTGTCTGCAACCTCTGCTCACACTGCAGGGGGAGAGCACAGAGAGACAGTCAGTGACAAACACACACACACACACACACACACACACACACACACACACACACCCTGGACACACAAACACACACACACACACACACACCACACCTGGACACACAAACACCTGGACAGACAAACAGCTGGACACACAGGTAACACTTCCCAACAGCGCCAAGAAAATAAAAAAAACACACAATATAATAAAAAAAAAACCAAATCGATCGACTCAACAGGAAACATCAGAGGAAGAAATACTCAGATCGTCTACTGCAGTAAAAGTACAAACACAGCAAAGTATAAATACTACATTACAGTAAAAGTACTGCAGTATTATAGTAAAAGTAGTGATATATTATTATATATGACATCATCAGATTAGCTACTTTATATACAGTTAGCTAGTTTACACTACTTTATATACAGTTAGCTAGTTTATACTACTTTATATACAGTTAGCTAGTTTATACTACTTTATATACAGTTAGCTAGTTTATACTACTTTATATACAGTTAGCTAGTTTATACTACTTTATATACAGTTAGCTAGTTTATACTACTTTATATACAGTTAGCTAGTTTACACTACTTTATATACAGTTAGCTAGTTTACACTACTTTATATAGAGTTAGCTAGTTTACACTACTTTATATACAGTTAGCTAGTTTACACTACTTTATATACAGTTAGCTAGTTTATACTACTTATATACAGTTAGCTAGTTTATACTACTTTATATACAGTTAGCTAGTTTACACTACTTTATATACAGTTAGCTAGTTTATACTACTTTATATAGAGTTAGCTAGTTTATACTACTTTATATACAGTTAGCTAGTTTACACTACTTTATATACAGTTAGCTAGTTTACACTACTTTATATACAGTTAGCTAGTTTATACTACTTTATATACAGTTAGCTAGTTTATACTACTTTATATACAGTTAGCTAGTTTATACTACTTTATATACAGTTAGCTAGTTTACACTACTTTATATACAGTTAGCTAGTTTACACTACTTTATATACAGTTAGCTAGTTTATACTACTTTATATACAGTTAGCTAGTTTATACTACTTTATATACAGTTAGCTAGTTTACACTACTTTATATACAGTTAGCTAGTTTATACTACTTTATATAGAGTTAGCTAGTTTATACTACTTTATATACAGTTAGCTAGTTTATACTACTTTATATACAGTTAGCTAGTTTATACTACTTTATATACAGTTAGCTAGTTTACACTACTTTATATACAGTTAGCTAGTTTACATTACTTTATATACAGTTAGCTAGTTTACATTACTTTATATACAGTTAGCTAGTTTATACTACTTTATATACAGTTAGCTAGTTTACACTACTTTATATACAGTTAGCTAGTTTATACTACTTTATATACAGTTAGCTAGTTTACACTACTTTATATACAGTTAGCTAGTTTACACTACTTTATATACAGTTAGCTAGTTTATGCTACTTAATATACAGGTTAGCTAGTTTAGTCCAGTGGTTCCCAACCTAGGGGTGGGGGCCCCCTCCAAAGGTGTCAGCAGATAAATGTGAGACCTGCTGAGATGATTAATGGGAAAGAAGAAAAAAACAAAGTTCTGATTCACAAATGTGTTTTCAGTTTTTGGACTTTTTCTCTAATCTTTGATTTTTGCTGAAATATTGGATCATTTGAACATTTATTGAAATGAAAGCATGTGAGAAGTTTAGAGGGAAGAATCAGTATTTGGTGGAGCTGTTAACAACTCATAGACATCTGAAATGTGAGCCGACTACACACTGCTGACTGGTTTCATCTTTAACAATGTGTTGGATTTTAAAAGCTTGTTATATTATCCATTGAGTCAAATCTGTTAAATAAATGTAGTGGAGTAGAAAGTACAATATTTCCCTCTGAGATGTAGGAAAAACACTCCCGAGGTCAAAGGTCAGCGTTGTTTGAGTCGTTGTGTGTTCGGACTGATTTAATCATCAAACACAACGCTGTGACTCAAAGCATCAGGAGAGAGAGAAAGGCGATAAGTAGAGCGTCAGATAACACAGAGACACAATCAGGTCGACGGATTTGCTGTGAAAGGAACATCAGGAACATGAAGAGACGGATTCAGAGTGAAAGCAGCGAGGTTCAAACTTTTATGACACTACTCAGAAAATGAACTACTCAGCATATCTTAGTTTGAAAAAGAGGAATTGGTCTTGTGGGAGAGTTTTGTGTCGAAGCGATGACGCAGCAGACGCTCCCAACATGTGATTCTGGGTTTGGAGGCAAAGCTTCGACTGTAACACACGAGACACCTGCAGCTCCACCATGAGCTCATCACGTGATAGAAAGTCAGATATGAATAAAGAGATTTACTGACGGCAGCATTAACCCTCCTTCCTTCCTTCCTTCCTTCCTTCCTACTGTCCTTCCTCTCTCCTTCCCTCCTTCTTTCCGTCCTCCATCCCCCTTTCTTCCTTCTGTCATCACGTGATAGAAAGTCAGATATGAAGAAAGAGATTTACTGACGGCAGCCACTAACTATGCTTCCTTCCTTCCTTCATTCCTACCTACTGTCCTTCCTCTCTCCTTCTCTCTTTCTTCCCTTCCTCCCTCCCTCCCTCCTACCTTCTTTCCTCCTTCATTCCTTCTGTCCTTCCTCTCTCCATCTCCCTTTCTTCCTTCCTTCTGTCCTTCCTCCCCCCTACCTTCATCTCTTTCTTCTTCTCTCCTTCTCTCCTACCTTCTTTCCTTCCTTCCTTCCTCCCTCCCTCCTACCTTCTTTCCTCCCTCCCTCCTACCTTCTTTCCCTCCTTCCTTCCTTCCTTCTTTCCTCTGTCCTTCTTTTCCTTCCTTCCTCCATCTCCCTTTCTTCCTTCCTTCTGTCCTTCCTCCTCCCTACCTTCCTCTCTTTCTTCTTCTCTCCTTCTTTCCTCCCTCCTACCTTCTTTCCTTCCTTACTTCTTTACCTCCTTCCTTCCTTCATTCCTTCTGTCCTTCCTCTCTTTCTTCTTCTCTCCTTCTTTCCTCCCTCCCTCCCTCCTACCTTCTTTCCTTCCTTACTTCTTTCCTCCTTTCCTCCTTGTGTTGAAGCGATGACGCAGCAGACGCTACCGAACATGTGATTCTGGGTTTGGAGGCAAAGCTTCGACTGTAAACACACGAGACACCTGCAGCTCCACCATGAGCTCATCACGTGATAGAAAGTCAGATATGAAGAAAGAGCATTTACTGACGGCAGCATTAACCCTCCTCCTTCCTTCCTTCCTTCCTTCCTCCCTTCCTCTCTCCTTCTTTCCGTCCTCCATCCCCCTTTCTTCTTCTGTCATCACGTGATAGAAAGTCAGATATGAATAAAGAGATTTACTGACCGGCAGCCGCCAACTATGCTTCCTTCCTTCCTTCTTTCCTCCCTCCCTCCTACCTTCCTTCCTCCCTCCCTCCTACCTTCTTTCCCTCCCTCCCTCCTACCTTCTTTCCTTCCTTACTTCTTTCCTCTGTCCTTCTTTCCTTCTCCCTCCTACCTTCCTTCCTTCCTCCCTCCTACCATCTTTCCTCCCTCCCTCCCTCCTACCTTCCTTACTTACTTACTTACTTACTTCTTTCCTCCATCCTTCTTTCCTTCCTTCCTTCCTTCTTTCCTCTGTCCTTCTTTCCTTCCGTCCTCCATCCCCCTTTCTTCCCTTCTGTCGTTCCTTCCTTTCTCTCTCCTTCCTTCCTTCCTTCCTTCCTCCCACCCTGCCTTCTTTCCTTTACTCCCTTTCCCTTCCTTCCTTGACTTTATCAACTAGTATGAGAATCAGTTCATCATTTTGAGACATTTTCAAAGTACAAAATGTCCAAAATTTATGATTCCAGCTCATTAAATGTGAATTTGTTCCCTTCTATGACAGTAAATTCAGTATATTTCACCATTTGTTTCGCACATTTTGGATGTTTAGTCGATAAATGTCCAAAAAAATGGTGAAAAATGTCCTCATCTCCACAACTCAATATCTGTTCTATCAGTCAATGAAGGACACAAAAAACCCTAGAAAATATTCACATTTTAAGAAGCTGGAATCAGAATTAGTTGATTAATCAATTAAGTTAGTAGTCAATTAATCACTATTAAAAACTTTCTGCTTCCCAGCTCCTTAAATGTGAATATTTTCCAGGTTTCTTTGTGTTATATTTGGTAATTTTGTATGT
>JAJDFG010001878.1:0-22500 GCA_021039105.1 Scomber colias | reverse complement strand
TTAATTAATCTTTGGGGAGATGGCTCGGTTCTCTTACATCCGGTTTGTTGTTGCGAGGTGATGCTTCCGCTCTGACGACGTTGCCATAGTAGCAACCTGTCAGATTGTCATTAATGTGGCCCAGTCTGAACAGAGCCAACTCCCATTTGGACACTTGCTAACAACAGTGTGGACAGTCAGGCCTAAAAATCAGATTTGAGAAGGAATCAGGTTTGAATCAGATTTGCCTGAAGTCTGAACGCAGTCGAAAGTTTCCATATTTACCTAAAAGTTGAATTCTTTATTGCATAACTCCTGCACTGACTAAACTTTTTATCTATTTCTTTCTCAATAATGATGAAATTGAATCTCTTTTCTTCTCTATTTCGCTCACTTTCACCCTTCTCATGTCTTCCTCCATCTTTCACTCTTCGGCTCTTCTAGACAAAACATCGCTGCTGTCGTCCTGCAGCAGATGGCAGATACTCTGTCACCCCCCTTCCCCTCCTCCCCCCCTCTTACCCCTCCCGTGTGACCCCATGTGGGAAGAGGGGGGGGGGGACTCTGGCAATAGCATCCACCTCATCTGTAGTAAGTACTTTATAGTATTACATTAACATATTCAACCTTGCTTTGGTGGGTTTTTAATCAAAGGGAAGTTCAGTCCTCCTCCTTCTTCTTCTTCTCCTTCTTCTTCTTCTTCTTTAAAAATGTCCTGAATTGGTCATAAGACAACCATCAGAAAATAAACATGCAATTGTGTTTATTTTTCATGCACTCATGACCAATTTTGAGGCATAATTTAACCTCTCCTAAGAGCTTTAAAAGAAACAAACAAACAGTGAAATTAAACTGATAAAATATGAGACAGAAAACAAACAGCTCAATTAGGAGCGGACTAAAAGTGGAAAAAGTTATAATTTTAAATGAAATATGAATAGTTTAGGTGAGCTGACCTCTTCTTCAGTTATTTGCGCATTTAATTACACATTTTAAGATGCCGAAAAATAGACTAAAGAAATAATGAGGAAGGTTGAGATCATTTTTAATGGCCTCAAAGGTAAAAATATCCAGTAATTTTACCAGAAAATTGAAAGTTTAAGTTATTTATTGCTACTTTTCTTAGTTTTTACATCATTATAAGTTGAAACAGACTTTATATGACAACAATCAAAGGGATTAATCATTTCGGGTTGCAGCTTCCAGAGAATTTACGGGAGTCACTTTACTGATAAAGTCACTTCTCTGTGTCCTGTGAGGCGTTAACAGAAAACCTCAGTGAGCAAAGCGCTGCTGTATTTTAGGAGCAAATCCTCGAGGCAGCTTCTCACTCCGCTGCACCTCCATAAGGATTTTGTTGTGTTGGTAAGAAGCAGCTTTACCTTGTTTTGGAATCAAACCCCCTTCTCTCTCTCTCTCTCTCTCTCTCTCTCTCTCTCTCTCCTCTCTCTCTCTCTCTCTCTCTCTCTCTCTCTCTGTGTCTCTCTTTCTCTCTCTCTCTCTCTGTCTCTATGTCTCTCTCTCTCTCTATGTCTCTCTCTCTATGTCACTCTGTCTCTCTCTCTCTCTCTCTATGTCTCTCTCTCTATATATATGTCTATGTCTCTCTCTCTCTCTCTCTCTCTATGTCACTCTGTCTCTCTCTCTCTATGTCTCTCTCTCTCTCTCTCTCTCTCTATGTCTCTCTCTCTGTCTCTCTCGCCTCTGCCCCTTTTTTTCCCTCTCAGAGTTGAAGGAGGTATAAGGGGAAGAGGAGAAGAGGAGGAAGAGGAGGAAGGGAGGGTTGAGACAGTGACATCAGCAGTGCTTTTTGGCGCCGCTTATCTCCGCAGGATCTCCCAGCTGCCCGGCATTTCCTGAAATGGGCCGCACACTATCAGAGCTGGAGAGAGTCGAGGAACCTGGAGGGAGGGTTTTAAGTTGAAAGGGAACTATTATGGGGGTTTTTATGTTGTTCATATACTGTTATATAGTTGGATATCTACATTAAACATGATTACATTGACACAACTTGAGTAGAAATGTTGAATGCAAGTGAAAAGTTGCAGATTTCAACCTGCTTTGAACACTTAGGGTCTGATTTAAAAACATGCAAGATAATACACGCTGTCCATTTAGTACTTTTACCATAATGCAAATGCAATATGGGTTGCTTTTTTTTACCCTAGTGTGCAAAATACAGGGAGGAGAAAATAAAAATATGTTAATTTAGCACATGCATCTTTTTTTTTTCTAGTAATATACAGTGGCTGGGAGGTGCAAACCAAGATTACAACACGTGAAACACCTTTTACAAAGCTTGAGACAAATTTACATTTCAGAAAACAAATTTACAAATATCAACTATCAACCGGAAAGGGAATGTATCAACCATAGGTACCAACTCCAGGGGGTTGAACGGAGAGCAGCCAATATGAGCTTTTACGAGCAATCGATCGCTGTCCATCTCGGCTCACCATGAACTCTACCGACGACAACAACAGCTCGTATTGGCTGCTCCCCGCTATCACTTCCTGTTCAACCCCGGAGTTGGTACATTCCCTTTCCGGTGATGGTTGATATTTGTAAAAGTGTTTCGTGTCTTGTTAATTTGTTTTCTGAAATGTAAATTTGTTTCGGGACTTGTAAATATGTTATGGTGATGTAATTTTGTTTTATGATATGTAAAAATGATTTCCAAAATGTAAAATCTCTAATTCCTCGTCCAAACTCTCCATTAAAACATGCAAAACCTTCATTTAAACACTGCTGCCTGCACTCTGCTGTGAAATGCATACTAAGCCAAAAGGTGCAATCTGTTTAACTGCAGATGCAACTTCTTAGTAAATCAGGACCTTATTTTCTTGGTGTGTTTTCTCCCTAACTTTGCATTCAGTAGCCTTGGTTGCTAAGGGTGTTGCTAAGGATTTTCCATGCATTGTTTGTTTGCTTGCACATTTTAAAATCAGATCATGCCTCAGATATGTTCAGATGTAGTTGAGAAGTTAACATTTTGAGTTAAAAAATAGGGGGAAAAAAGGTGAATTTCAGCTATTATAATGTGTTTTATGGATTTTTTTTTTTACTTCATCTCTTGAGTGGCTGAACAATTAAAGCAGATAGGAGATAAAACAACCTTTTTCTACACAGAGGCTGAACTGAGGAGCTGCATAAAGATTCATTTCACGACAAATAAGGAGTTTTGGTTTTTTTTAACACTGTGAATCACACAAAGCTGCTCTAGTAGATCCCCAGATTATAAAAAAATATATATAGAGTGCTGGAAAATGAGCATGATAGTTCCCCTTTCATGAGTCATGTTAAATAAAAACACCCAGCATGGTAGTAATGATCCAAAATGAAAAGCATGCTTCCTCATATTATTTCCTGTTTTAACGGATTCCTGTTGTTATCCAGCAGTGATTCACTCATTCCCACATTTCCACTGGTGTTTTTGTGGTTCGGGGTGATAATCATATCACCTTAAAAAAAACTTTAAACACTGGCTGACACATTTAAAGGGTTCAATAAAACTTTAAAAGAGCAGATTTAATCAAGCCGTGCCATTTTTGAGAGACACAACATTCAAACAGAGCAACAAGTCTAAAGCTGCCAACAACATGAATCAGGTTCAGTGCAAAAGTGAATTTAAGTCCATAAAAAGTATATATATTAGGAGGGAGGAAAGAAAGGAGGGAGGAAGGAGGGAAGGAAGGAAAGGAGGAAGGAAGGAGGGAAGGAAGGAGGGAAGGAAGAAGGAAGGAAAGGAGGGAGGGAAGAAGAAAGGAGGGAGGAAAGAAAGAGAGGAGGGAAGAAAGGAGGAAGGAGGGAGGAAAGAAGAAAGAAGGAAAGGAAGGAGGAAGGAGGGAGGAAGGAAGGAAGGAAAGGAGGAAGGAAAGGTGGGAGGAAGGAGGGAAGGAAGAAGGAAGGAAAGGAGGGAGGGAAGAAGAAAGGAGGGAGGAAAGAAAGAGAGAAGGAGGGAAGAAAGGAGGAAGGAGGGAGGAAAGAAGAAAGAAGGAAAGGAAGGAGGAAGGAGGGAGGAAGGAAGGAAGGAAAGGAGGAAGGAAGGAAAGGAGGGAGGAAGGAAACAAGGGAGGAAAGAAAGAGAGAAGGAGGGAAGGAAGGAAAGGAGGGAAGGAAAGGAGGGAGGAAGGAAGAAGGAAGGGGGGAGGAAAGGAAAGAAGGAACAGTCAAAACGGAGGGGGTCTATTTGACCCAGGAGGACGACAGGAAGTTAATCAAACGTGTAAGAATGACTGATGGGGAGTTTATGAATGTGAATTGATATAAAGACTAATTATGAGTCAGTATTTAAGTGTTAACTGTTATATTGGAGTTAATTATTATATTATTGATCACTGATTGTCCTCCAGAAGTTTCATATTTTACATTTGTGAAAGTTTAGAGTGAAATCTGAACATCAAACCAAAGATAAAACATGTTAGACTCTTTATAAAATGTTATAATTCTGTCATAATAAATGTATTTTTTATTATTTTAAGACATGGTGTTCAGAACAGAACAGTGTCGAATCATGAATTAAATATATATGAGCGGCTTTAACAAAGCAAAAAGGAACAACTCGTTCCCGTAACTTCTTTTTTTTTGTTTTTTCTGGACCAGTTCACTTCCCTCTGCTCCGTAAAATCTGCAAACAATACTTTTTTATTTTAGTCAGCGTGTTAAAAGGAAAACAATGAATGTGAGTGATTAATGTTCGTCTGTAAATCGTGACGTCGGTTCCAGATAGTCATTGCTCAAGTCTTTCTTTCTCTTTCTCTTTCTCTTTCTTAAAAAGTCCGTTGATAGTAAAGCAACTTTTATTGATTGAACTCTTTTGACTCTTATCTTTGTCTTATTAATGTTCTGTCTGTAATTATTAGGAAGGAGGGAGGGAAGGGAGGAAAGAAAGGAGAAGAAGGAAGAAAAGGAAGGAGGGAGGAAGGGAGGAAGGAAGGAGGGAAGGGAGGAAGGAAGGAATGAAGGAGGGAAGGGAAGAAGGAAGGGAGGGAAGAAGAAGGAAAGGAGGGATGAAGGAAGGGAGGAAGGAAAGGAAGGAAGGGAGGAAGAGGGAAGGAAAGGAGGAAGGAAGGGAAGAAGGAGGGAAGGAAGGAGGGAAGGGAGGAAAGAAGGGAGGGAGGAGGGAGGGAAGGAAAGAAGGAGGGAGGGAGGGGAGAAGGAGTCAAGGAAGGAGGGAGGGAGAAAGGAAAAGAGGAAGAAGGAAGGAAAGGAGTGAGGGAGAAAGGGAGGAAAGGAAGGAGTGAAGGGAGGAAGGAAGGGAGGGAAGAAGAAGGAAAGGAGGGATGAAGGAAGGGAGGTAAGGGAGGAAGGAGTGAGGGAGGAAGAAGGAAGGAAAGGAGGGAGGGAGGGAGGAAGGAAGGGAGGGAGAAAGGGAGGAAAGGAAGAAGGAAGGGAGGGAGGAAGAAGGAAGGAAAGAAGGGAGGGAGGAAGAAGGAAGGAAAGGAGGAAGGAAGGGAGGAAGAAGGAAGGAAAGGACGGATGAAGGAAGGGAAGGGAGGAAAGATGGAAGGAAGAAGAAAGGAAAGGAGGGAGGGATGAAGGAAGGAAGGAGGAAGAGGGAAGGAAAGGAGGGATGAAGGAAGGGAGGTAAGGGAGGAAGGAGTGAGGGAGGAAGAAGGAAGGAAAGGAGGGAGGAGGAAGGAAGGAAGGGAGAAAGGGAGGAAAGGAAGAAGGAAGGGAGGGAGGAAGAAGGAAGGGAGGAAGAAGGAAGGAAAGAAGGGAGGGAGGAAGAAGGAAGGAAAGGATTGAGGGAGGAAGGAAGAAGGAGGGAAGGGAGGAAAGAAGGGAGGGAGGAGGGAGGGAAGGAAAGAAGGAGGGAGGGAGGAGAAGGAGTCAAGGAAGGAGGGAGGGAGAAATGAAAAGAGGAGGAAGGGAGGAAAGGAAGGAGTGAAGGGAGGAAGGAAGGAGGGAAGAAGAAGGAAAGGAGGGATGAAGGAAGGGAGGTAAGGGAGGAAGGAGTGAGGGAGAAGAAGGAAGGAAAGGAGGGAGGAAGGAAGGAAGGAAGGGAGAAAGGGAGGAAAGGAAGAAGTAAGGGAGGGAGGAAGAAGGAAGGAAAGGAGGAAGGAAGGAGGAAGAAGAAAGGAAAGGAGGGAGGGATGAAGGAAGGAAGGAGGAAGAGGGAAGGAAAGGAGGGATGAAGGAAGGGAGGAAGGAAGGAAAGGAGGGAGGGATGAAGGAAGGAAGGAGGAAGAGGGAAGGAAAGGAGGGATGAAGGAAGGAAGGAACAGTCGACTAAAAGTAAAAAATGAATCACAACACAATCATGAGTAAAATACATCCTTCTGTCCTCAGCCGTCGACATTCCTGAACCTGGGAATCTCTCTCTAATCACTTCCTGTTTGATCATCATCAGCATTTCCAACAATGTGAAACTCGTTTGACGTGTTTGACGAGCAACAGCGGCACATCAGCTGATCTGAAGATATATAAAACGTTTCTCTCCTGAGGATTACGTAATCTCTCTCTAATCTCACCATTTCCTGTTTGAGACATGGAGAAAGTGTTTTTTTTCTTTTTTCAGGGAGGATGTTTGGTCGTCTGGGTGTTGTAAGACTAAACATTATTCTGGTTCGGACAAATAATCAAACAATCAAAAAACAAAGTCTCACGAGAGAGAGAGAGAGAGAGAGTTTTAGGAATATCTTATCTCATCTTAAGGTGCCAAATTTTACCAGTGTCAAATAAGTGTTGGCAAAGATGATAAAATTCAAAAATATGTTAAAAAATTGTTTAAAAAGGAGCATCAGGTTTTTTTAAATGTACATTTTGTTGGTTTTATATAATTTGAAATGACATTTGCACCATTTTTTAACCCAAAAGTAAGACTGAATGCTCCTGAAAATGTCAAATGGTGTAACCACAAAATAATAAAATGATGATTCTCCAGATTAAATGTAATATTTAGAACAATAGTATTCCATTACCTTTATTTAATATAAAAGTTATAATGTAAGATCATGCCAATCTAGTTGATATGGTGTTTTATTGACTATTTACTGTTTTTATGGTTACACCGCTTAGACATTTTTGCCAATATCCTCTAATATATTCTCTCAAAATGGATTAAAAGCAGAAATTTGATGCTGAATCCACACAAAAAAGTGTGTGCAAGTTATTCATACAATTTATTTTTTTACATTTTAACCCTTTAAATTTAAACTAAACCACATGGAGACAAAAAAAAAACATCATTAACCCTCCAACAAATCCGAAAATGCTGATTTCTCATTGAATTTTTTGCACAAATACACAATTATAAAACACACAAACAAGCAGCATTACGTAACACACACACACACCACACACACACACACACACACACACACACACACACACACACTGTGCAAGAACACACAGCTCTCCCTCTCCTCACCCACAAACCGGCACATCAAGCTGTTGCACAAGGAAAAAATTGGATAGTGACCCTGATAATAAATCAATTGGCATCAATCGCATGAAGCAGTTTGTCTTCAGCACTTCGACGTGTGTGTGTGTGTGTGTGTGTGTGTGTGAGTGTGTGTGTGTGTGTGTTGTGTGTGTGTGAGTGTGTGTGTTTGTGTGTGTGTGTGTTGCACAAATTGAGTGAAGATTTGAAAAGCATAAGGAGAAAGAATTAACCCTCCTGTTGTCCTCGAGTTAAGGAAGGGAAGGAAGGAAAGGAGGAGGAAGGAAGGGAGGGAGGAAGGAAGGAAAGGAAGAAGCAAGGGAGAAAGGAAAGGAACGAAGGATGGAGGAAATAAGGAAGGAAGGAAGGTAGGATAATATAATATAATATGAGTCAAACTAGAAAAATTGGGTCAAATCTTCAAAAACTTTTCTGGTCTTTTGATTGGTCACACACTGATGGCAGGAGCGACCACACACGATGCCAACCTGCTCATTAAATTCGGGGGGGGGTGGGGGGGGGGTCAAGTATCTCACCCAAGGACACGCGGACATGCAGACGGGAGGAGCAGAGAACTGAGAATTAACTCCTGAGCCTCGATATAACACACACGACAAAGTTTAGAAATGAGAGTTTGGTTAATGTGCTTTGGGTCTTTTACACTGTTTCTCCTTCCTTCCTTCCATCCTTCCTTCCTTCCTTCATTCTTCCTCCCTTCCATCCTTCTTCCTCTCTTCCTTCCTTCCTTCCTTCCTTCCTCCATCCCTCCTTCCTTCTTTCCTCCCTCCCTCGTACCTTCCTTCCTTCTTTCCTCCGTCCTTCCTTCCTTTCTTCCTTCCTTCTTTCCTCCGTCCTTCCTTCCTTTCTTCCTTCCTTCTTTCTCTCTTCCATCCTTCCTTCCTTCCTTCTTTCCTCCCTCCCTCCTTCCTTTTTTCCTCCCTCCTACCTTTCTTCCTTCTTTTCTCCATCCCCCTTTCTTCCTTCCTTCTGTCCTTCCTTTCTTCCTTCCTCCATCCTTCTTTCCTTCCTTCCTTCCATCCTTCCTTCCTTTCCTCCTTCCTTCCTCCATCCCCCTTTCTTCCTTCTTCCTTCCTTCCTCCCTCCTTCCTTCTTTCCTCCTTCCCTCCTACCTTCCTTTCTTCTTTCCTCCATCCTTCCTCCCTTCATTCTCCCTCCCTCCCTTCATTCTCCCTCCTTTCCATCCTTCCTTCCTCCATCCCCCTTTCTTCCTTCCTTCTGTCCTTCTTTCCTTCCTCCCTCCCTGCCTCCCTCCCTCCCTCCCTCCCTCCTTTCCTTCATTCTTCCTCCCTTCCATCCTTCCTTCCTTCTTCCTCCCTGTCTCCCTTCCTTCTTTCCTTGACTCAAAGACAACAGGAGGCTTAAGGTGTTTGCAGAGCAGAGCAGAGCAGGAAAGATGAACGCTCTCCACAAATTGGCTCTATTTGCTTCGTTTAGAGAGTTTGAGAGGTTTCATCACAGAGAGGAGGAGGAAGAGGAGGAGGAAGAGGAGGAGGAGAATCTAACAGTGAACCTAAGCTACATCTGTTTGTCTTCTTCTTTACTTCCTTTTGGGCTTGTTTGCCATCTCACACGCTGACACTTTAAATGCTTATTTTCAATCCAACTAAATTATGATTAATGCAGCGTCTGAGCTTCGGGGAGCTTTAACAACACTTTAAGGATGATTTCTGAATAATGACACTTCAAACTCAGACACACACACACACACACACAAACGTGAACTTTTTAAAAGCTTTCCGCTCACAAAGAAGGCATGAACTTTAATTTAAAGAGCCACGCTTCACACATGTTCACACACACATCCAGTAATGAACTTTTAGCAAGCCAGCTATGCACAGTAAGACAACTCCAACCCCTCACACACACACACACACACACACACACACACACACACACACAGACACACACACACACACACACACACTCACACACAGCCCTGCCAGCACAGCTTGCCATTAGCCCAGGGTTGGCCGACTCCAGACGACGTTTCCAATCTCTCGCACCATCTGCTCCTCGCCTCGGCGCTATACCGAAAGGAGGAAGAGTGCAGCTTCCTCTTCCTCCTCCTCGTCCTCGTCCTCGCTCTCTTCCCTCACACTCTCTCTCTCTTTTTACCCTACGAGAGATGATGATGGCCATCTTGTGAGGAGGTGTGAAAGCTTTTGGGAAGAAGATGAAAACCCTCCTTGAAAATATCAGTGATAGTAAGAAAGAGAGTGTGTAAACTTTTCTTGCCTGTAGCTCGCTCGCTCATCGGCATGGCAACCATTTAAAAGGAAGTCGACTCATGCAACTGATGAAACATTAAAGAGAGGATGCTAAGAAACAAGAAGCACCATTAACATAATTTATAATTGCAGAATGGTGCAACTGCATTTATTCCTCCCTCCCTCCTTTCTTTCTTACTTCCTTCCTTCCTTCCTTCCTCCCTCCTTTCCTTCCTTCCTCCCTTCCGCCTCCTTCTTTCTCTCTTTCTTTCCTCCCTCTGCCTTCCTCCCTTCCTTCTTTCCTCTGTCCTTCTTTCTTTCCTTCCTTCCTTCTTTCCTCTGTCCTTCTTTCCTTCCTTCCTTCCTTCCTCCCTTCCTCTTTTCCTTTCTCCCTCCTACCTTCGTTCCTTCTTCCTCCGTCCTTCCTTCCTTCTTTCCTTCTCTCTTTCTTTCCTCCCCCTACCTGCCTTCCTTCCTTCCCTTCCTTCCTTCCTCTCGTCCTCTTTTCCTTTCTCCCTCATTTCCTTCCTTCCTTCCTCTCGTCCTCTTTTCCTTTCTCCCTCCTTCTTTCCTCCCTCCCTCCTTTCCTTCCTCCTTCCTCCCTCCCTTCCTTTTTCCTTTCTTCCTTTCCTTCTTTCTTCCTCCCTTCCTTCCTTGACTCGAAGACAACAGGAGGGTCAACTTCCTTTAAGTGATGGATTTACTTCCTTTAATTGAAGTGCTTTCAAACTGTTGATTTTTATCCATCACCTGCTCACAAATTTGAGTTTTAATGAACTCAATATGCACAAAAAATGAAGACAAACTAGAAACATATTCAAGTTTTGCAAATAAACAAATGCAGCTCTCTCTCTACAGCCCAAGTCGAAGGTCTCTCTGCATTTCATCCTTCTTCTTTCTCCTTCAAGGTTGAGGATTGAGAAATGAGGTGGACGCCTTCTGCAGAATATAAAGCAGAGGAACGCGATGTATCATGCCAAGAGCTGACAGAAATACTACATGAATCATGTGTGCCTGATATTACACAATGTACTTCAGCTCTTTCTGTTTTGCTTCTCGGCCGCGGCTCTTTTTTTTTTTTTTTTTTTGCACAAGGGGTTTTTTATACTGCTCTATTAATTTCCCCTTCACTCCTATTTAGGGTAATTATTCTCTCATAATGTGTGCATTGTTGTGAGAGTATTCCTCTAATTTATGAAGTCAAATCTGCATGTTTTAGGTGATTTTAAAGTGTCTGATAATGCTGAGAATCCACCTGTCAGCAGCTTATGAAGCCATTTATTTTCATTCCTCTTCAAGATGTTTGACTCCTGTCCTCCTGCGCTGAAAAATGAAGTTATAGAAGATGTTTGATGAAGCACATTCTGCACAGACTTCAAGGACAATCTGCTTTGTTATACATCAACAGCAGTGTGATGTTTCTTTTCTTGTAATTAATGTTGTATAACAGGCAGCCAGGAGCCGCAAGAAAAGCAATTCTAAATTGTTCTTTGCAGTAAATCACAGCGGCTGTGAAGGAAAAGGTGGAAAATCTAAGAAACATCTGACGTTGAGATAAGTTAACAATGGTCAATCTGCTAGATGAATGAGCAAGCTGCAGCATCTTTAACCCTCCTGGATGGAAGGGAGGAAGGAAGGAAAGAAGGAAGGAAGGAAGGAAGGAAAGGAGGGAAGGGAGGAAGAAGGAAGGAAGGAAGGAAGGAAGGAAGGAAGGAAGGAAGGAAGGAAGGAAGGAAGGAAGGAAGGAAAGGAGGGAAGGGAGGAAGAAGGAAGGAAAGGAGGGAGGAAGGAAGCGAGAGAGGAAGGAAGGGAGGAAAGGAAATCTACATTCAGTCTGTTCTTCATCTTTCTCATCACATTCCTCTCCTCCAATTTCATTTTTCTTTTTATGCATTTTCATTTGATTCTCTCTCTCTCTCTCTCTCTCTCTCTCTCTCTCTCCCTCTCTCTCTCTCTCTCTCCTCTCTCTCTCTCTCCCCCCTCTCTCTCTCTCTCTCTCTCTCTCTGTGAATAATTTATAAAACACACACACACAGATCTCTCTTTCTTCTTTTTCTCTTGCAATCTAATTTTCTCTACCTTTTAGTCCAGTGTTATAAGATGAAGACCACTCCTCTCTTCTTTGGCGCCAGACTGTGATTCCCACCAGTCCATCCATTTTCAACCATCATCATCATCTTCTTCATCATCTTCACCTGATCATTATATCATATAACACACCACATTGTAATCAGTCTTCCCATTCAGGTGTACATCAGATCAGTATTCATTTGACATTTGATGGATTTAACATAAAAAGAATGAAATATATTCAACTCACATTCATCCAAAATGTCAAAAATATTCATTCTTCACCTTTAACCCTTGTGTCATCTCCCGGGTCAAATTGACTCTGTCTGTTCCTTCCTTCCTTCCTTCCTTCCTTCCTTCCTTCCTTCCTTCCTTCCTTCCTTTCCTTTCCTTCCATCCTTTCTTCTATCCTTCCTCCCTCCCTCCTTTCCTTCCTTCTTCCCTTCCATCCTTCCTTCCTCCTTTCCTTCTTTCTTCCTCCCTTCCATCCTTCCTTCCTCCTTACCTTCCTTCTTCCTCCCTTCCTTCGTCCTTTCCTTCTTTCTTCCTCCTTCCATTCTTCCTTCCCCCTTTCCTTCCTTCTTCCTTCCTACCTCCCTTCCTTCCTTCTTGACATCCAAAAAGCCCGCTCTCACCTCCATATTTGACCCTCAATCATCTCTGTGAAATCCTTCCTTCCTTCCTTCCTTTCCTTCCATCCTTTCCTTCTATCCTTCCAGCCATACTTCCTTCCCTCTTCCTTCCTTCCTCCTTTCCTTCCCTCTTTCCTCCCTGCCTCCCTCCTTTCCTTCCTTCTTCCCTTCCATCCTTCCTTCCTCTTTTCCTTTGTCCCTCCTTCCTTCCTTCCTTCCTCCCTCCTACTTACCTTCCTTCCTTTCTCCCTCTACTTACCTTCCTTCCTTCCTTCCTCCCTCCCTCCCTTCCTCCCTCCCTCTCTTCCTCCCTCCTTCCTTCCTTCTTTCCTACCTCCCTTCCTTCCTTCTTGACATCCAAAAAGCTCGCTCTCACCTCCTTATTTGACCCTCAATCACCTCCTTTGTCCTTCATTCCTTCTTTCCTCGGTCCTTCCTTCCTCCCTTCCTCTTTTCCTTTGTCCCGCCTTCCTTCCTTCCTTCCTTCTTACCTTCCTTCCTCCCTCCTACTTACCTTCCTTCCTTCCTTCCTCCTTCCCTCCCTCCCTCCCTCCCCTCCCTCCCTCCCTTCCTTCCCTCCTTCTTGACATCCAAAAACCCGGCTCTCACCTCATGATTTGACCTTCAATGACCTCTGTGAAATCATATAATCTATTTCATGTATCATGTGGAGGTCTTGTTAGTGAATATTTAAATAAATGCCGACCTTTCCACCTTTTTCTTCCTTAATTAATGCTCTTTCTTCACTTCTTCGATGTGGATCTCCTCTCTCATGTTTCGGCTGCTTTTCTCTTTCCTGTCTCATTTCCTTCCAGGCTCATTTTCTGTCTGTCTTCATGAATGTGCACCTCTATTTCTTTCTTTCTTTCAGTCTTATTTACTTATTTTTTGCTTCCTCCTCTCCTCCTTTAATTTCTTCTATTTCCACTTCTAACAGACTTTGCTCCAGATACCAAAATTGGTTTAGTAAACTATGCAGCAAAGAAACTGTGAACAAAAAAAGATGTATTTTGTTTCTGAACATTTTTTAGCTTTGCAAATTGATAAAACTCAGCTTTTGTAATTTGTGACAATCAAAATTCAGTTTTAGTTCGTTTTCATTAGCTAATAAAGCAAATAAATTGATGTCTGGAGTTTTTTCTTGTTTTTCATTATATTTATTGCTAGTTTTCCCACTTTTGTTTTTCCTCTTTCCTTTAACCCTCCTGCTGTCCTCTAGTCAAGGAAGGAAGGGAGGAAGAAGGAAGTAAGGAGGGAGGGAGGAAGGATGGAAGGGAGGGAGGAAGAAGGAAGGAAAGGAGGAAGGAGGAAGGGAGGAAAAAGGAAGGAAAAGAGGAAGGAAAAGAGGAAGGAAGGGAAGGAAGGAAGGAAGGAGGGAAGGAAGGAAGGAGGAAAAGAGGAAGAAGGAAGTAAGGGAGGGGAGGAAGGGAGGAAGAAGGAAGGAAAAGAGGAAGGAAGGAAGGTAGAGGAGGGGAAGGAAGGTGGAAAAGAGGAAGAAGGAAGTAAGGGAGGTAGGAAGGAAAGGAGGGAGGGAGGAAGGAGGGAGGAAGGGAGAAAGGGAGGGAGGTGGGAGGAGGAAGAAGGAAGTAGGGAGGGAGCAAGGAAGGAAGGTAGGAGGGAGGGGAGGGAGGAAGGAAGGAAAGAAGGGAGGAAAGGAAAGAAGGAAGGGAGAAAGAAGGAAGGAAATGATGGAAGGAAGGACGGACGGAGGAAATAAGGAAGGAAGGAAGGTAGGAGGGAGGGAAGGAGGAAAGAAGGAAAGGAGGGGAGGGAGGAAGGGAGGAAGAAGGAAGGAATGTAGGGTGGGAGGGAGGAAGGAAGGAAGAAGGGAGGGAGGGAGGAAGGAAGGAAGGAGGGAGGAAGGAAGGAAGGAAGGAGGGATGAAGGAAGAAGGAAGGAAGGACAAAGAAAAATGAGTTAAATGTAGATCTGGTTTAACATTAGATGATTTTTTTAGGCCTATTAAAGAGGAGAGTTAGGAAGAAGGTAGGAAGGAAGAAGGAAAGGAAGGGGCCTATTAAAGAGGAGAGTTAGGAAGAAGGTAGGAAGGAAGAAGGAAGGAAGGGGCCTATTAAAGAGGAGAGTTAGTGGTTTGGAGGTCTGAGCAGCTGTGTGGTCATTTCAGGAGACATTTACAACAAATCTGAATAAATCACCTTTTATTTTTTTAATATATGAAGTCATTCAACAAGCCTTGAAACCTTCCTGCTATAAACCATCCTGGCTCCCTTCACAATAAACTTCTCCTGCTGATTACATCGGTAGTAGGAACCGGTGCTGCTGTGAGGTTGAGAGCCACAAGACACGACATGTGTTTCCTGAGGATGCAAATTAAATGCTTCTTCCTCCCTTCCTTCCTTCCTCCCTCCTTCTTCTTTCCTTCCTTCTTCCTCCCTCCCTTCTTTCTTATTCTTCCTCCCTCCCTCCTTCCTTCTTCCTCCCTCCCTCCCTTCCTTTTTCCTCCCTCTTCCTCCCTTCCTTCTTTCCTCTGTCCTTCCTTCCTCCCTTCCTCTTTTCCTTCGTCCCTCCCTCCCTCTCTCCCTCCCTTCTTCCTTTCCTTCCTTCCTCCCTCCCTCCTACTATACCTTCCTTCCTTCTTCCTCCCTCCCTCCCTACTTTCCTTCCTTCTTCCTCCCTTCCTTCTTTCCTCGGTCCTTCCTTCCTCCCGCCTCTTTTCTCAGTCCCTCCTTCCTTCCTTCCTCCCTTCCACCTACTTTCCTTCCTTCTTCCTCCCTTCCTTCTTTCCTCGGTCCTTCCTTCCTCCCTTCCTCTTTTCCTTCGTCCCTCCCCTCCCTCCTCCCTTCTTCCTCCCTCCCTTCTTCCTTTCCTTCCTTCTTCCTCCCTCCCTCCCTTCCTTTTTCCTCCCTCCCTTCCTTCCTCCCTCCCTTCTTCCTTTCCTTCTTCTTCCTCCCTCCCTCCTCCTCCTACCTTCCTTCCTTCCTTCTTCCTCCCTTCCTTCTTTCCTCAGTCCTTCCTTCCTCCCTTCTTCTTTTCCTTTGTCCTCCTTCCTCTCTTCCTTCCTTCCTTCGTCCCTCCCTTCTTCCTTTCCTCCCTTCCCCCCTCCCTCCTACTTACCTTCCTTCCTTCTTCCTCCCTCCCTCCTACTTACCTTCCTTCCTCTCTTCCTCCCTCCCTCCCTCCCTTCCTTCTTCCTCCCTCCCACCTATCTACCTTCCTTCCTTCCTTCCTCCCTCCCTTCTTGCTTCCTCCCTCCACCTATCTACCTTCCTTCCTTCCTTCTTTCCTCCTTCTTCCTCCTCCCCTCCTTTCCTTCCTTTCCTGCCAATAATGTTCTTGTGTTTTTACAGCACTGAATTAAAGCTGTAATCTGTAATACTACATATTGCTTCCTTCTCTGGAAACAAGCTTGTAACTAAATCACTTTTTTATATAGATTTATATACACACAGATTTTTGGAGAAAGACACACAGTTTGTTGGAGTCAGAGTTTGACACCACAGCCGTTTAAATACTGTCGGTTTCAGTGCGTGAAAATACAAATCTTTCGAGTGTGCTTGCTGGCTCCGTTCTGAACAGACTCGATGAGTCTTCTTCCTCCCTTCTTTCTTTCCTCTGTCCTTCCTTCCTCCCTTCCTCTTTTCCTTTGTCCTTCCTTCTTCCGCCCTCCCTTCCTTCCTTCCTTCTTCCTCCCTCCCTTCCTTCCTTCCTTCTTCCACTCCCTTCCTTACTTCCTTCCTTCCTTCTTCCTCCCTTCCTTCTTTCCTCGGTCCCTCTACCTTCCTCCTTCCTTCTTCCTCCCTCCCTTCCTTCCTCCCTCCCTTCTTCCTTTCCCTTCTTCATCCCTCCCTTCTTCTTTCCTTCCTTCTTCCTCCCTCCCTCCCTTCCTTTCTCCCTCCACCTATCTACCTTCCTTCCTTCCTCCCTCCCTTCTCCTTCCTCCCTCCCACCTATCTACCTTCCTTCCTTCTCTCCCTCCTTTACTGCCAATAATGTTCTTGTGTTTTTACAGCACTGAATTAAAAGCTGTAATCTGTAATACTACATATTGCTTCCTTCTCTGGAAACAAGCTTGTAACTAAAATCACTTTTTTTTTTATAGATATATATACACACAGATTTTTTTATAGATATATATACACACAGATTTTTGGAGAAAGACACAGAGTTTGTTGGAGTCAGAGTTTGACACCACAGCCGTTTAAATACTGTCGGTTTCAGTGCGTGAAAATACAAATCTTTCGAGTGTGCTTGCTGGCTCCGTTCTGAACAGACTCGATGAGGACCAGGTGCCAGCGCACATGCTGATCAACATTTCTCAATAGAGCTTCCAGTTTCTGAGTTTTATAATAATCCAAAAACTCCAACTAACAGATGATGCAGCCTCCGGTAGGTTTAAGTAGTGATGGGAAAGTCAGAAAATTAGATATTCACCAAAAAAAAGTCTGAAGAAATAGCTGAAGGAAGGTGTCTTGAAATCACATGGATTCTTCCTTCCTTTCTGTCTTCTTTTCCTTCCTTCCTTCCATTTGTCCTTCCACCTTTCCTTCTTTCCTCCCTCTTTGACTCCTTCATTCCTCCCTCCCTTCCATCGTTTCATCCTGTCTTCTCTTCCTTCCTTCCTTCCTTCTCTTCCTTCCATCTGCGACAGGTTCTTAGCACAGTCTCCTTCAACTTCTACTCTGGTCCACTTTCCTTCCTGTCTTCTTTTCCTTCTCTTCCTTCCTTCCTTCTTTCCTTTCTTCCATTTGTCCTTTCTTCCTTCCACCTTTCCTTCTTTCCTCCCTCCTTGACTCCTTTCTTCCTCCCTCCCTTCCACCTTTTCATCCTGTCTTCTCTTCCTTCTCTTCCTTCTTTCCTTTCTGTCTTCATTTCCTTCCTCCTTTTCTTTCTTTGTTCCTTCCTTTCTTCTCTCCTTTCTGTCTTCTTTTCCTTCCCTCCTTCCTTCCTTCTTTCCTTTCAGTCTTCTTTTCTTTCCTTCTTTTCTTTTTTGTTCCTTTCTTCCTTCCATCTTTCCTTTCTGTCTTCTTCTCCTTCCTTCCATTGTCCTGTCTTCCTTCCACCTTTCCTTCTTTCCTCCCTCCTTGATTCCTTCCTTCCTTCCTTCCTTCCTTCCTTCCTGTTGCTTTTTACTAAACTGTGTCTCCTGATCAACAGCTTATTTGACCTAATTTCAGCCAGATCTGCAACTAACCTTGCATGATGATGATGATGATGATGATGATGATGATGATGAGAGAAACATCGGTGCAGACCAGCTCCCACCCATCCATCCTCACTGCTCCTCCCGCAGTAATTGCTGCACAGGGCGGATTTCGACAGGAGGCTTTTGCTTCCTCTGACTTGGATCGAGGATAAGAGGCGCCAGTCTGCCTTTGGGGGCTTTAAGGGCTTCCACAAATCTTCCTCCTCTCTGCCTTTTTGAAATAAGACACTCACCCTCTTCTCTCCGCTGACTGCAGACCACCAAGCAATCACTCAAGGTGTCGGGGACCCCTGCTGAGTGAACCAAAAAGAGTCGGGGGTGGGAGGGGGCAGGGGTGGGTGGGTGTCAAGTTTGAATGAAACGCTTGTGTTGGATGGTGCAGATGAAATGAAATGCAGAGCGATGTAAAAATTCATTTCATTTTCAGGCTGGTGGAGAGAGTCCTGCTTGATGAAACGTGATGTAAAGTAAAAGCAAGAACGCTTCGGGGAGGGGGGCTAGTGTGATGAAATAAGTGAAAGTAAGTAAAGGGGGGGTAGTAGTGGTGATGGTGATGATGTGGCCCCCCCCCCCCAAAAAATGAAGTTGTGTTACTTGTAGTCTGATGCAAATGATCTGTATTAAAAATAGCTGCTGGTGTTCAGGATACGGCTGCTGCTGCTCCCTGGAGAGGCTGTTTTCATTGCAGGATCAGGTGAGGCGCTGACAGGTGTGTGAAATATGTGTGTGTGTCAGCTCAACAGAGAGAGAGAGAGAGAGAGAGAGCGAGAGAGAGAGAGAGAGAGAGAGAGAGAGAGAGAGAGAGAGAGAGAGAGAGAGAGAGGGAGAGAGGAGAGAGACACCTCACCTCTGTCTTTACTGTCTGTGTCAATAGTAATCAGCTGTCTTGTTGTTTATTGCCGTATATTCAAACCTATAAATCTGTTGTTTTTTTTAATTTTAATTGGACTGGATTACACAGACAATACAATATATTATAACTATAACTATAAATAATTAATAAATCCTACTTAGCTGATATTGCAGTAAAAATACATGTCTAATTTCAGGTATATTTGGTGAAGTTTTGACACCTCAGCTATCACAAAAATATGCATTTTTTGCTCAGAGAGTCAAAAAAATGTCAGTTTATAACTCAATAGTGATGTATTTTATGCTTCCAGGAATAATATCTGTGTGCTGCAGTGAAAAGTTTCCATTATGATCTATTTTTAGAGGTGGAAAATACTCAAAATACTTAAAATTATTCATAGGGAGGGGTGCATGGATTTGGGTAAAATGGCCCCTTTAGTCTATCTTTATTTTTATGGCTGGTGAACTACAGCATATTGCTACTGTAAATACCTCCTTATGGAAGGAAGGAAGGAGGGAGGAAGGTAGGAGGGAGGGAAGGAACGAAGAATGTAGGGAAGGAAGGAAGGAAGGAAGGAAGGAGGAAAGAAGGACAGAGGGAAGGAAGGAATGAAGGAAGAAGGGAAGGAAAAAAGGACAGAAGGAAGGAAGGAGGGACGGAAGGAAGGAAAGAAGGACAGAAGGAAGGAATGAAAGAAGAAGGGAAGGAAAGAAGGACAGAAGGAAGGGAGGAAGGAGGGGAGGAAGGTAGGAGGGAGGGAAGGAACGAAGGAGGGAGGGAAGGAAAGAAGGAAGAAGGGAGGAAAGTAGGAGGGAGGGAAGGAACGAAGGAGGGAGGGAAGGAAGGAAGGGAGGAAGGGAGGAAAGAAGGAAGGAAGGAAGGAAGGAAGGAAGGAAGGACAGAAGGAAGGGAGGAAAGAAGGACAGAAGGAAGGGAGGAAAGAAGGAACAGTCAAAACAGACGGGGTCAGTTTGACCCGGGAGGACGACAGGAAGGTTAAAGTTAAGTTAATTTATTCATATAGTTCATCCTCTATGCTTAAACCTTCCCCAATAAATCATTGAATGGAGAAATAAAATGGAAGGAAGCTTATCTGGGTTTTATATTTAATAGTTTTATGCTACAGAAAAGACCAAGAAAGTGAAATTATGAAAAATTCAGTACGGACAAACAGTACGAGGAGATTACAGATGGATTGATAAGGTGGTATATGGAGAATCTGATCGGGAGCACATCGAGCAGCACGACCTCCGTCGCCATGGAGACCTGGAGAAAAGGGGGGACCGACTCCACACACACACACAGAGAGAGAGAGAGAGAGAGAGAGAGAGAAAGAAGGAGGAGGAGAGACTAAAGCATGTTGTTCTTACTTACTGAGTGTTCATATATAAAAACTTTAATAATGATTTAGTTCAGTGGTGTCAAACATGAGGTCTGTGGGCCAGGGCCGGTCCGACGAGGGGTCCGATCCGGCCCACTTTCCTTCCTGTCTTCTTTTCCTTCCTTCCTTCCTTTCATCCTTCCTTTCTTCCATCTTTCCTTCCTTCCTTCCACCTGTCCTTTTTTTCCTCCGATCTTTTCTTTTGATCTTCTCTTCCTTGTGTCCTTCCTATCTTCCTTCCATCTTCCTTACTGTCTTCTTTTTCCTTCTTTCCTTCCTTCCTTCCTTCCTTCTTTTCATCCTGTCTTCCCTTCCTTCCTTCCCTTTTTCCTTCCTTCCTCCCTCCCTCCCTTCCTTCCTTCCTTGCACCTGTCCTTTTTTCCTTCCATCCTCCCTCCTTGACTTCTCCCTCCCTCCCTTCCTTCCTTTGACACCTCTGCTTTAGTTGCTGAAAGCGGACATTGGAGACCCAGAAAATAAACTTAAAAGATGTGATTGAAGAAAACAAGAATCCACAGATGTCATTCTTTTTTTCCCCACGAATCCTTCCTTCCTTCCTTCCTTCCTTCCTTCCTTCCTTCCATCTTTCCTTTCTGTCTTCTTTTCCTTCCTTCCTTCCTTCCATCCATCTTGCCTTCTTTTCCTCCCTCCTTGACTCATTCCTCCCTCCCTTCCTTCTTTCCATCTTTCCATCTTTTCACCCTGTCTTCTCTTCCTTTCTTTCTTCCTTCCGTCTTTCCTTCTGTCTTCTTCTGTCTTGAACTTCCTGTAAAAAAAAAAAAAGGGAAAAAGATGTTCAAGCAACCTTCAGAACTTGCGGAGGAACCCCGGATCTCGCTCCTTGGGGGGCGGAGGGGGGGGGGGGGGGGCGACTCCTTTGGGCTCTGCAGAGAACCTTTGAACAAACCCCAAAGTCTTAAGAAGCTCTCTTCAGATCCTGCAGGCTAAACTTTTGGCTCGGGGCTGATTTAATGAGCCGTTGGTGTGTGTGTGCTTTGACTTGCGCGGCCTAATCGTCAAGACAACGATACGCGACTGCGGTGGGATCAAACCTCAAAGTGGAAATCGATCCTTCGCTTTCGTCTGCTCGAGTTTGTCTGGAGACTTTTTTTGTTCAGCAGTAAAAAAAACAAACAAATAAAACAAACAAAAAAAGGTGAGGTCCACTTTCCTTCCTGTCTTCTTTTCCTTCCTTCCTTCCTTTCTTCCATCTTTCTTTCTCTTTTTCTTCCTTTGTTCCTTCCTTCCTTCCTTCTATTTGTACTTCCTTTCTTCCTTTCATCTTTCCTTCCTTCCTTCCTTCCTTCCTTTCTTTTCCTTCCATCTTTTCATCCTGTCTTCTCTTCCTCCCATCTTTCCTTTCCGTGTTCTTTTCCTTCCTTCCTTCCTTCTGTCCTGTTTTCCTTCTATCATTTCTTCCTGTCTTTTCCGACTACTTTTCCTTCCTTCCTTCCTTCCTTCCTTCCTTCCTTCCTTCCTTGAAAACATGAAACATCCTGTCTTCTCTTCCTTCCATTTGTCCTTCCTTTCCTCCTTCCATCTTTCCTTTCTGTGTTCTTTTCATTCCTTCATTTCTTCCTTCCTTCCTTCCTTCCTTCTTTCCATCTTTCCTTTCTGTCTTCTCTTCCTTCCTTCTGTCCTGTTTTCCTTCCATCATTTCTTCCTGTCTTTTCCGACTACTTTTCCTTCCTTCCTTCCTTCCTTCCTTCCTTCCTTCCTTCCTTCCTTGAAAACATGAAACATCCTGTCTTCTCTTCCTTCCATTTGTCCTTCCTTTCCTCCTTCCATCTTTCCTTTCTGTGTTCTTTTCATTCCTTCATTTCTTCCTTCCTTCCTTCCTTCCTTCTTTCCATCTTTCCTTTCTGTCTTCTCTTCCTTCCTTCTGTCCTGTTTTCCTTCCATCATTTCTTCCTGTCTTTTCCAACTACTTTTCCTTCCTTCCTTCCTTCCTTCCTTCCTTCCTTCCTTGAAAACATGAAACATCCTGTTTCTCTTCCTTCCATTTGTCCTTCCTTTCCTCTTTCCATCTTTCCTTTCTGTGTTCATTTCATTCCTTCCTTCCTTCCTTCCTTCCTTCCTTCCTTCCTTCCTTCCATCTTTTCTTCCTGTCTTCTCTTCCTTCCTTCTTTCCTTTCCGTGTTCTTTTCCTTCCTTCCTTCCTTACTTGAAAACATGAAACATCCTGTCTTCTCTTCCTTCCATTTGTCCTTCCTTTCCTCCTTCCATCTTTCCTTTCTGTGTTCTTTTCATTCCTTCCTTTCTTCCTTCCTCCCTTCTTTCCCTTCCTCCCTCCCTCCCTCCCTCCCTCCCTCCCTCCTGTCCTTCCTTCTTTCGTTTCCTTTCCTTTCCTTTCCTTTCCTTTCCTTTCCTCCCTTCCTTCCTTCTTTCCTTTCCTCCCTTCCTTTATCCTTACACGACTGTGGTGGGATCAACCTCAAAGTGAAAATCGATCCTTAGCCTTCGTCTGTTCGAGTTTGTCTGGAGACCTTTTTTAGTTCAGCAGTAAAAAAAAAAAAAAACTAAATAAAAAAAAAAGAGGCTGCTGCAGTGATAATCAATTTCAGCTTTGTATAGCGAGAGCAGAGACTAATGAAGAACACATCTGCAGCACCGTTGGGATCGCTTTTATTAATACTATTGTGTCTCCAGAACACGAAACTCGGGCCGAGCTGTTAAAAACAGCAACAGAAATCAGTCAACTCCCTTTTTCTTTCTTTTTTTGTTTTCTAGGTCTCTCGCTGCTCTTTTTTTTTCCTTTCATCTTTCCTTTCTGTCTTCTCTTCCCTTCCTTCCTTTCTCCTTCTTTCCT
>JAJDFG010001877.1:0-24396 GCA_021039105.1 Scomber colias | reverse complement strand
GGGGCTTTAATTTAAATGTTGGGTGGGGCTCATTAACCAACATTAATATACAGTATAGGTCTAAGGGGTGGGGTCTTTGACCTTTTGTGTCGTCCTCACCGGGTCAAATTGACCCCGTCTGTTTTGACAGTTCCTTCTTTCCTTCCTTCCTCTGTTCCTTCCTTCCATCTGTCCTTCTTTCTTTCCTTCCTTCCAGCTGTTTTCCTCCATCCCCCTTTCATCCTTCCTTTCCTTTCCTTCCTCCATTCCTTCTTTCCCCTGTCCTTCCTTTCTTTCCTTCCTTCCTCGTTTTCCTTTCTCCTTCCCTCTCTCCTTCCTTCCTTCTTTCCTTTCCTCCTTCCCTCCTGTCCCTACCTTCCTTCGTTCCTTCCTTCCGTTTGTCCTTCCTCCCTCCCTCCTTCTCTCTTTCCTCCATCCCCCTTTCTTCCTTCCTTCCTTTCCTTCCTCCCTTCCTTCTTTCCTCTGTATTTCCTGCCTTCCTCTTTTCCTTTCTCCCTCCCTTCCTTCCCCCCTACCGTCTTTCCTTTCCTTTCTGCCTGCCCTCCTGTCCTACCTTCCTCCTTTCCTTCCTTCTTCCTCCCTTCGTTCCTTCCTTCCGCCCTCCTTTCATTCATTCTTCCTTCCTTCCTTTCCTGCCTTCCTCCTTCCCTCCTGTCCTACCTTGCTCCTTTCCTTCCTTCTGTCCTTCTTTCCTCCATCCTTCATTCCTTCCTCCCTTCTTTCCTTCCTTTCCTTTTCCTTTCCTTTCCTTTCCTTTCCATTTCCTTTCCTTTCCTCCTGTCCTACCTTCCTCTTTTCCTTACTTCTTCCTCCCTTCGTTCCTTCCTTCCTCCCTCCTTTCCTTCCTTCTTCCTCCCTTCCTTCCTCCCTCCTTTCCTTTCTACTTGAGGACAACAGGAGGGTTTAAATGTCCCTATCATGGGTCGAGCACCAAAAAATGCTGGATCCTACAATTCCCATAATGCAATCTGCCTTCTTTTAAACTCCACATCCTCAGAAAAGCAGTGTCCCTTAATCTAACAACCTGATTCAAGATTAAAAGTCTAAAACTCTTCAAACACTGTTGTTAATCTGTCCTTTATCTCCTATCTCCAGATTAAGATTGCTACTATGGGCGACATCAAAAGCCGCTGGCAGCAGTGGTCCGAGGAGCACATGGTGGGTCAGAAGCTCAACCCCTTCAGCGAGGAGTTCGACCCACGAGTACGCCATGAACAGCGCCTCCGCAAGGGCGACAGCGGCTACGGCCGACCCAAAGACTGGCTCCAAGACGGCCGAGAGGGGCGATAGGGCCCAGAAACACATCCACAGGGAGATGGATGAGATGGTGTGGATTATCAGAGACATAGGGCATCACGGATAAGGAAGGGAGAACCGTCATTTCCTTTGGCCGCCTCTTCGACCGCTACGTGAAGATCTCAGATAAGGTGGTGGGCATCCTGCTGCGCTGCCGCAAACACAAAATGCTGGACTTTGAAGGGGAGATGCTGTGGAAAGGACAAGATGATGATATTATCATTACGCTGAGAGACTGAGGTTGTACACACACACACACACACACACACACACACACAGCTGCAAACACACCTACAAGTATCACACATCAGCTCATCTGGAGGAACAGTATGAACTACGCTGACTAGAAAACTAAGAAAAATGGAGGAATATCTATGGAAGCCCATTTGCGCCAATGTGGTTTTAAAAAAATCATTATAATTAGAAACTCTCTCAAAATACTAAAATACTAAAAAAAGACTTAGTACCCTCAAAACTACGGGAAATTATCTAAAAAATAGTGACTTATGACTTATTAGTATCTCATTATTTTACTTTATTATATTACTTTGAGAAAGTTTTGCATTATCTCGACTTTTGACTGATCTTTTTTTTTTCATCACATTGGCAGAAAATGGGCCAAACATTTGAAAGAGATGGAAAAATAATAATTTAATTGTCATTTTCAAAGCAATACAAACATTAATATACAGTATAGGAAGAAAAATGGAGGAATATTTATGGAAGCCCATTTGCGCCAATGTGATTTAAAAATAAAATCATTATAATGAGAAACTATCTCAAAATACTGACTTAATAAACTCAAAAATAATGATTTAATATCTCAAAATAATGTCAAACTATCTCAAAAATAATGACTTATCAGTATTTCATTATTTCACTTTAATATATTACTTTTGACTTAGAGGACTTTTGTTTTTCATAACTTTGGCAGAAATGGGCCAAACATTTGAAAGAGATAAAAAAAAAAGAATAATTTAATTGTCATTTTAAAAGCAATACAAACACACATTGGTAGAAAAACAGATGGTTATTCTTTACTGGCAATAAAGACAAAAACCTCAAAAACTACTCGTATTAAAACTTTAATGTGAGCCTCCATAAATTATCAGCTGACACATGTAACACACACACAAACACTCACCACACTCATTAGTACCTCTCATGTACCTGATAGGATATCCGGTGGAGGGGAAGCTATCTTCAGCATGCTAAACACGCTCGGACTCGCTACTTGTGCTACACGCGAGAAGCTTGAGAATCTGCTGTCATGGCAGTCGGGCTAGAAAGCTTTATCAGACTCTGGCTGAAGAAACTGAACAGAAGCTGCTTTCATCTCATAATTAACTGACAGACATGAGAGACTTTTTGTTTTTTGCCATCTTAACCCTTTAATATGCAACGTTGCACCAGGAGATACAAACTCTTTTAACCTTCCTGTTGTCCTCCCGGGGTCCTTCCTCTGTCCTTCCTTCCTCTGTCCTTCCTTCCTTCCTTCATCTGTCCGTCCTTCCTTCCTTCCTTCCTTCCTTCCTCAGATCTAAGTTCAGCTGTTAGGGTAAATGTTCCCTCCTTCTGTCCTTTCTTCCTTCCTTCATCTGTCCTTCCTTCCTTCCTCCCTCCTTTCCTTCCTTCTTCCCTCCTTTCCTTCCTACCTTCCTTCCTTCCTCCCTCCTTCCTTTGCTTCCTTCTTCCTCCCTTCCTTCCCTTCCTCCCTCCTTTTCCTTCCTACCTTCCTTCCTTCCTCCTTCCTTCCTTTCCTTCCTTCTTCCTCCCTTGCTTCCCTTCCTTCTTCGGATCCTTTCCTTCCTTCCTTCTTTCCTTCATTCCTTCCTTACTTGAGGTGCAAATGACATAACTAGTAAGGTCTGTTTAAGGGTTAAATATGCAACCTGCACCAGGAGATAAAGGGTGTGTTAGAAACCGCATACTTTCCTACTACTCATACTAACTATTTTACTAGATTCTCCAGAAATGCAGAGTATGCATCAAGAGCTGACTACTCACACTCACATTACCCAAGATGCAACGCTACTACTCACACTCACATTACCCAAGATGCAACGCTACTACTCACACTCACATTACCCAAAATGCAACACAACTTCTGAAAAAAAATCCAAAATACAAACGTCACAAATCACTACCTCTGTGGTTTCAAGTTAGCTACAGCGAGGGTATGTTCACTTCCTGTTTTCAAAATAAAAGCACCAATTCTATCGTTATGGTTTTCTTAATAATAATAAAAGGTAACGGGTGTTTTATTTTATGAAATAAAAGCTAACATCACAATGACAGCTGATGATTTCAGCTCGGGTAGGAACCAAATGCATTGTGGGTTATCGTGTAGTTTTACTGCAGTGTAAACGGTCTGATTACTATCTGGACCTTTAGTGTGTAGGATGGAAGTATGTAGTATGCGGTTTCGAACACAGCCAAAGACTCTTTCACACCCTGTTGTAGAATCTTTAAACTTCCTGTCATCTTCCCGGGTCAATTGACCCTTCTGTTTTGACTGTTCCTTCTTTCCTCCCTTACTTCCTTCCTTTTTTCCAACCCTTCCTTCCTTCCTTTCTTCTATCCATCCTTCCTTCCTTCCTTCCTTCCTTCCTTCCTCCTTTCCTTCCTTCTTCCCTTCTTCCCTCCTTTCCTTCATACCTTCCTTCTTTTCTTCCTCCCTCCTTCCTTCTTCTCATTCAATTGTTTATGACCATTTTTTATACCTTTTAATAGGAGCAACATGGTAGAAATAAAACTCTTAAATCCCCAATACATTAAAAATATATCTATATTTGTGGTGCAAATGAGATCATTAGTAACTTCAAATTCCTCCTGCCTGTTTAAGAGTTAAGCTAATTATGTTGAAAAAAAGAGTAAAAAGCAGAATATGGTGTAGTTTTGGTGCTTTTGGATAGACTTAAAAATGCATGTAGATATAAAAGTAGACAAAAAGTCATTATGAGAATAACACAGAGATATATGACCAAAGTTATTTAGCCAGCAAAGCATAAAGAAATCTGACTGAATAAAGCTGAGCAGCAGTTTGAAACATTACAGCAGCAGCAATGACACAGATTTAAAAATATAAGTAGTCTAAAAATGATTAAGCTAAATAAGCATCCATTTGATTTTTCCTTTTTTCTTTTTTTTTTTTTTTACATTTTTGTTGTATGTGCATTTTTTTTTATGGGATTTAAAATGTGCCTCATCTACTATATGAATACATTTCTTCTTCTTCTTTTTTTAAAATCACATGTTGCTCATACTTTTAAAGAGATAAAAGGGTGTGTGTGGTGTGTGTGTGTGTGTGTGTGTGTGTGTGTGTGTGTGTGTGTGTGTGTAGAGGTAAACACCAGCTGTTGCAAACAAAAGCAGATTGAGCCGGTCACAGCTGCTCTCAGTGGACTGATAGATGAGGCTGCCTGATTTTTAAAACTGAGAAGCTTTGTAAAAACTGTGTGTGATCGACGCTCACACTGCGTTATTTTAGTCTGTAAAGGAAAACAGTGATCGCAAGAAGCTTCAGCACAGTAATAGACAGTAATGACTCTTTTCTATTTGGGTAGAAGTGAAGTAAATCATTCTTATTTTATCCTTATTTTAACATTTAGGAGAGAATTGAGTGTTTTAAATGAAACTTAGAGATGCTTGATGAATTAATTTTCCTCTTTCAAAGTGAAAGCATGCCGTCTTCTTACAGAAGGACAATTTTGTATATCTGTTACAAAAAAAAAAGAAGTGTGCAGGTCGGTGTATCGTGCACACATTAGAGTATTGTAAATATGTGTAAGGGTTTAGTCATTAGATAATTTACAGGTTTGCTGAAAGAGTTTTGTCATTAAAGACTGAATTTTAATTGCTGATATCGTGTTTTGTGTTTTATTGAACTGTTGTGTGAGATGCTGATATTTAGCAGACCTCTTTGTTTAAGGAGACTTGCTACTTCATGATGCCAATAGTAGCTGCCCAGTCATTTTACGATACTGTTAGCCCCCCCGAGTATGTCGCTGCTGCAGCTCTGTCCAACGTTTTAAAGGGGCCATGGTTGGTTGTTTAGGCAGCACTAGATTTTGATGGATTTATACGTTTTATAGCAGCAGTGAAACAATGGAACCAAACATCATATACCCCTTTTCCGCCGATCTGGAGCCAGTGCTGGTTCGAAGCTAGTGCTAGAGCCAGCCTCTTACAAACCTGTTGCTTTTCCACCGACAAGATGCCACGCGATTACGTCACTGTGTAACATAGCCAGCGAGCGCCTTCGAAGCACTTGTGATGATTCACCAGTGAGAGGCAGCAACATGGCGCAAGGCATCTAGCCTGCCGGAAACGAAGAAGAAGCAGCAGCAGAAGAAGAAGAAGACGACAGCTCTGGCAAAAAATGATAAAAATAGTACTTTTAATCAACAAATGTTTAAACCTCTGTAAATGACAGTTAGCCATGCTAGTCAGGTACTGAACGTTAACCACACTAGCCGGCTAATAAACATTAAACAACGCCCCTCCCCACTGACGTATCGGTTCTTGCTTTAAACCAGCAAAGAGTTGGTGCTTAGTCAGGCTCTGGCTCTGAACCAGCACCAGCTCCAGCTCGGTGGAAAAGGGGTATAAATGCACCAAAGTTGGTTTTAAACTACAACAAACCAAACCTGCCTGTAGTTTAGCCATAATCATCCTGCATCATCAGCACTGAGCTGAACTTTTCCCACTTTTTTTCTCGAGATGGTTTTTAGCCACACTAGCAGCTCTTGGAATAGCAATGTTGGTCGATTAACCATGGTGATGATTCATGTGTGGGCATGGTTAACGTGCCTCTCCCTTGCAGGTTAAAGCTGATTGCACTAACTCAGGACACCTGGGGACGGAGCCCTGCAGCTTGTATGTGATTGACATGTAATCAGAAAAGTGAAGAGCAGACTGTTCCGTTCAAGCAGCAGAGCCTCTGTGTTTTTTCTCGTAAATGTTACGACTTTAATCTCAGGAATTCAAGTTTTTTTTCTCAAAAATATTACCCCTCCTCCCCATTTTTTTTAACATACATGGCCCTGATAAGCCTTCATACAAATGTGCTGTATGTTTAGATTCATTAAAACTTACTCAAACATAAATATTTAGGTTTATGATAAACCATATAAACAGTATGAGAAATTCTGCAATAAAACTCACTTTTCAGTTTATCGTATGATTAAAACATATACATTTTTACTTAAGAAATTCTAGTACTCAGTGAATATTAATATTAAAATGCAGAATATATGTCAGTTAATCTAGTAGCTATATTTGACAATGCCAAAAAAGTTTCTTTGCGCTGAAGTGTAGTGATAAAGTCCAGACATATTAGGCCATCTATTCTTATATAGGAACACATCTGAAAGTACAAACACGTGTTTAACAATACACTACGATGTCCACGGGTGCAATAAAAGATGTAAGGCAAGTTATTTACTGTTGAACTCTTAGTTTTATGTTTCTACCTTGTTGGCTCGATATGCTTTAACTTCTTGGATGAAGTCCTCATTTACTTATATCACTGTATTATAATAAATTATGAGCTATTCCCTCTGAAAAGTCTACACAGGGTTGGACACTTGCCAGAAATCCTTTGGGACGTCTGCAGAAGTTCATGCCGGAGCCCCTTTTGCACTTGCTGATGCTGCAGTGAGACAGACTTAAGCCCATGTGGACTCTGTGACTGTCAGTCCAGACACTGCTGACGAATGGTGAAGCTTTTTTTTTTGTTGCTTTTCCTTCTCATCTCCTGCCATGACTATATCATCCTCTGCTACCGGGGTGTAGCCGGGAAGAGACAAGGGATATAGAGGCTGTTTGGGACTCTTTGTTTACACTAAACAGCCTTCAGGACTTCATAGTGTTTAGAACTGTGTGCCAGCAGCTGACACCAGTACAGAGACTACAGATAGCTATTTCTGGTGTTTATTGTGCATTGTCACTGTGTCCAAATAAACAATAAAGGTAAAAATAGAGATTGCTGTTCTTACCCCTCATATTTGAAAGGCCATTATAGGTCTGTGGTATCTAAACTACGTCATACAAAGGTCTTCTGTCTTCTTCTCCTGTGCAAACTACCAGCAGAACTGAAATCATTTTTAAATCCAGGTTAAAAACATTTCTCTTCTCCTGTGCTGCTTATGATTGAGCTCTTTTAACCTTCCTGTTGTCAAGGAAGGAAGGAAGAAAAGGAGGGAGAGAGGAAAGGAAAGAAGGAAGGGAGGAAGGAAGGTAGGTAGGAGGAAGGAAGGATGGAAGGAAGAAAAGGAGGGAGAGAGGAGAGGAAAGGAAAAGAAGGAAGGGAGGAAGGAAGGACGGAGGGAAGTAAGAAGGAAGGTAGGAAGGAAGGAGACAAGGAAGGAAGGGAGAAAGGAAAGGAAAGGAGGAAGGTAGGAGGGAGAAAGGAAAAGAGGAAGGAAGGACAGAGGAAAGAAAGAGAGAAGGAGGTAGGAAGGAAGGACAGACGGAAGGAAGGAAGGAAGGAAGGAGGAAGGAAGGGAGGAAGGAAGAGAAGGAAGGAAGGAAAGAAGGAAGGAACAGTCAAAACAGACGGGGTCCATTTGACCCGGGAGGACGACAGGAAGGTTAAAGCACTTTACATTTTAATCTTTCATTTGCACTCTATGTCCTTTTAATGATTTTAAAGCCAATCCTTATTTTATGCTGCAATCTTATATTTAATGCTCTATTCTAGCATTTTATTTCTCTCTTTTCTATTTTATTTCTATTAGTGTGGGGGGTTAATTGTATGTTTTAAATGTTTCTCAAATTGCATGTTTTCTGTTTTATGTAAAGCACATTGAGTTGCTTAAATTAAACTGCCTTGCCTTACCTTACATCAGAACTAAGGCTACACATCATCTACAAAGCATTGTTCATCTTTTAAGTTATATTTCTTTTCCTTCTTCTTTTAAAATGATATAGGTTGGACAAAGTTAATTCCCCACACACATTGTTCAGCTATGCCTACGACAAAAAGGGGAAGAAAGGAAATGCTTAAGATGGAAGGAGTGGAATGAGGCTGTAAACAAGGACATGCAAAAGGCAGAGGAGGAAAGGAGGAGGAGAAAGTGGAGCAAATGGATGGTGGAGTTGCAGCAAAAGAGCAGATGGAAGACCAAAGGAGGTGATAATGGAAAAGCAGCAAAGCAGCAAAAGAAGACTTATAGAAAAAGGAAGGGAAGGATGAAAGTGGAGAAAATAAAGTTAGGAGGCGGAGGGAGGGAAGAATATGGAAAATGGAGAGGAAGTAAAAGTGGTTGTAAGAGAGAATATAGGAGGAAATGATGATGATGAAGAGAAGAGTGTGGAGGCAGAAATTAGGGGATGGAAAAAAGAAAGAGGAGAAAAAGAGGAAGAGTTGAGGGTTGGAGAACACAGTTTGATGATACCAGAAGAAGTCTAACCCAATATATGTCGATTTCCTCCTTGTTGTGTGTGTGTGTGTGTGTGTGTGTGTGTGTGTGAACAAATCCAAAAACACCTAAAAAAATTTGACACAAATTGCGAAACAGCCACGCAGCAGGGGGCGCTACAGCAGCAGCAGCGTGTGGAGGCAGGCGGGTGGAGGCAGGCGGGTGTCAGCGTCGAACCACAACTCCTTCCTTCATGATGTCAGTGATTTTAGTGAGGTGAAACTGAAACATGCTGTTGTGTGGAATTGTAATTTCTCCCGTGGAGAAAATGATTTATGTCTCAATTTGCATTTGCACCATCTGAAGGCCTCCCGCTGCTTCACCCAATTTTAGTGTGTGAGAATTCGTCTTTCTGTCTGTCTGTGCATGCAAGTCACGGTAGCGCACTTGTGTGTCTGTGTGTGTATGTGTCTGTGTGTGTGTGTGTGTGTGTGTGATATGGTGTCTTCTCTGTCTGTCAGTCTGCGCATGTGCATGCAAGTCATGCCTTTGCCTTTCCGTGTGTGTGTGTGTGTGTGTGTGTGAGTGTGTCTGCCTAGTGTGACCTGCCTGGCTGTCACGCAGTTGCTATATGAGTGTGTGTGAGAGAGAGAGAGAGAGAGAGAGAGAGAGAGAGAGAGAGAGAGAGAGAGAGAGAGAGAGAGAGAGAGGGAGGGAGGGAGGGAGAGAGTGAGAGACCTTAATACAAGCTGATCAGTTTGGTCACCAGGGAGTCTGGACGTTTGCCAGAGAGCGACAGAGGGAGGGAGGGAGGGAGAGGGAGAAATAGTGAGTGATGGTAGGAGAAAGATAGAAAGAGAGCAATACGGATACTGTAAAAGGAAAGAAAGGGAGATAAAGGAAGAGAAAGGAATGTGGAGGAAAACAGGGCGAGCTACATGAGAGAGTATGAGGGAGGTAAAAATCTGAGGGATGCAGAGAGAGAGAGAGAGAGAGAGAGAGAGAGAGAGAGAGAGAGAGAGAGAGAGGCTGAAGCTTCATACTTGGTCATCCTTTACTGCTGACTGTCAAACAAAATGAATCCCTCCTTTTCCTCTGCTTCTCTCCTCAGCAGCTCCACATATCATTCTCATCTTTCTTATTATTTTGTTTTTCTTTCTCCTCCCCTGTGTCATCTTTTTTTTTCTCCCTCCCTTCCTCCCTTTTCCTCTCTTCCCTCCCCTCTCATCTCTTCTCGCAAGTGGTTTGGAGGTTATTGAAGTTCAGGAAAGTTTTTTTTTTTTTTTTTTAAAGGAAATTAAGTCATTGGTCAACTTCCTTCTTCAGTGATGAATTCTCTTAGAGTCCTGATACACATCATTACATTTTAACCACAGGCTCATATGCTATATTTCTTCTGAGCGTTGGTTGCACATGTCATGTTATATAAATGAATGCTAGAATTAATACAGTGGGTGAAATATAAGGATGTACAGTAAGGTCAGCATCAGAGTCTGCTGCTTATTCCGCTATGATGTTTGACTCATAATTAAATCTTTACATTAATTTAAAGGCATCAGTCATTAATACATTTTAAATTAATCCTTAATGAAGTGTATTGTATTGATTTAACACTATTTTATGATTCAATAGAACATTTTTTATAGATTACAAAGACTCCAACAATATGTTTTAATGCTGATTTTTGAATTTTAGGTCAAATTTGGTTATGTGCATGAGACAAAAATGTGTATCAGCTGCACAAACATTTAAAAAAAATTACGTATTTTTATGGAATTAGGAAAATTCATCCAAAAAGAAATGTGTATATGGTGTTTTTACAGCTCTCAAATGTAAAAATTACATCAATGAGCCATACTGCTAACTTCTGTCCCACTTGGTTGCATAACTCGAAGGGTTTTCTCATTGAAGCTTTTCTTTAATCAGTCTTTCTTAAAAGTGGGAAGAGTGTTCTATCAATATTGTAGGATTAATTAGTATTTACTTTCCTACACTTGCAGTAAAGTTTTACCCCAATAACATTAAGGTAATTTCCACAGTATCTTGTCACTGTCCAATCCACACAGTGGCTATAATCATCAGAGTGAGTGCTGTGTCGCAGCATCCCTCAACAAATCTCAAACTAAGAAACAGGCCCTTTTACATTTCAGCTTTTAAACCAAGCTGTCATGTATCTTTTACCCCTTTTCCACCGAGCTGGAGCCAGTGCAGTCACTGTATAACGTAGCCAGCGCGCGCCTTTGAAGCACTTCCATGATTCACCAGTGAGAGGCAGCAACATGGTGCAAGTCTAGCCTGCCGGAAACGAAGAAGGAGAAGAAGAAGACGACAGCTCTGGCAAAAAATTTATAAAAATAGTACTGTTAATCAACAAATCTTTAACCCTCCTTAGCTCCTTGTAAATGCAACGCTAGTCAGCTAATAAACGTTAGCCCCGCTAGTCTGCTAGTAAACGTTAGCCCCGCTAGTCAGCTAATAAACGTTAGCCCCGCTAGCCGGCTAATAAACGTTAGCCCCGCCAGTCAGCTAATAAACGTTAGCCCCACTAGCCGGCTAATAAACGTTAGCCCCGCTAGTCTGCTAGTAAACGTTAGCCCCGCTAGCCGGCTAATAAACGTTAGCCCCGCTAGCTGCACCCAGCCCGCTGACGTAATCTGTTCTTGCTTTTGACCAGCAAAGAGTTGGTGCTTGCTCTGGTTCCCGTTCTGAGGATCAGGGCTGAAGCTTTGGCGGTGAAAAAAGCAAAGAACCGGTGCTTAGTCAGGTTCTGGCTCCGAACCAGCTCCAGCTTGGTGGAAAAGGGGTAAGTTTCATTTAAAACACTCAATTATCTCCTAAATGTTAAAATGAGGATAACATAACAATTATTTACTACATTGCCCCACTTAAATACAAACAAACAAAAACACGAAAACATCAAATAATGGAGTTAAACTATTTTATTGACAGCTGGAATAGAATAACAATACACCAAATTGTGCATTTACTCAACAATATAACAGTTTGACAAATAATCTGCAAATATACTTGTGTTTTTAAATGACAGTGTGGTGAATAAAACTAAAGATGCACCATTTTGTTACTCTTCTGATAACATTCAGGCCCTCTAGGTAGCAATACATGAGCAACAAATGGAAAGCAATGGAGATGGAGGCTTTTGCTGCTTCGTGCTTTAATATTAATTTACACTGATCTACAAATGGGATGAAAAGTGTTGTAAACTTTTTTTTTTAATTACCATATGCATGTTAATGCTAGATTGAAATAGTTAAATGTGTAGTTGAAGCAGAGATACTCCCCCCTTCTTTTTGCTACTGCTGAGGTGCCATTGAGAAATAAATGACACTATTCTGCAAATAACTTACATCGAATGAGTTTAAATGGATGTGAAACTGAGAAAAAATTAATATACACCATGCTTGGCTAATTGTCCCAGCATATATGTTCATCATTGAAGAAAAATGGTTGATTTCCATCAGCATTGATTCCAAAAGTTGCCCATATCACATATTCCAGACAGCATGAGAAGGCCTGTGAAAAGTGTCCGATACCCAAAAAAAGCAGAACATCACCTTCGTACAGTATTTTTGGGGTCTTAATAAGGAAGATGTCATGTTTGGAAATGGTCTCAAATGTCCTCAGAAGGTCTCCAATGATGCTTTTAGAGATGATCATTTAAGGCTGTGAATGCTGTAGATATATAATGGCTTTTGTATCATCAACAACCATAACTGGAAGGAAAAAAAGGAGGATTTTGGTTTTAGAAGGTTTGAGGAAAGGTTGGGGGGTTTAAATTAAATGTATAGAGGGGAAAAAGGTAATTTTACCAGAAACAGTGTTGAGAAAAAGAAAAGTTCTGAAACGTCATGGCACTTTGATTCTCACTGGGGCCACCCAACCTAAAAATGTAATCACTCAGGGTAATGTTGGGATGCTTTGGATGAGAGGATCTACCAGATGGCATGTGGGGAAACTTCTACGAGGGGTTTCGGTTGGGGAGGGCCTCAAAGGGGAGGCAGGAGGGGGGTAATAAAAAAAGAAAAAGAAAAAGAAAGAAATATGAGATGTGTTGCTTTTGGGATCAGCCAGCCGCCCGTTTCGTAACAGTCGCAGAGGAGCTGCTTCTACCCTTTCATCCTCCCACTCGTACACCTCTTCTCCCGGGGAGAACATGATATGATATGTGTGTCTAGAAAAACGTACACACTGTCACTCTAAAAAGAAAAGGACACAAACAGTGCTCTTCTCGTTTTCTTTCTAATAAGTTAAAAAACCTCCATGTACTTAAAGAGGAAGAAGATATGGACGATTTAAGCTCAGGTAACAGAAAGGTTGTTGTTTTTAACTTTTTAAACTTTAAAAAGGGAACTTAAGTCAGATACACTTTTAGGTTGGTCATCTGCAAAAAAGAGCCAGAAACTTCATGGAAATAAATAAGAAGGTACATTTTTCTGCTATTTTGCATCCAGAATGTGCCACATATGCACCAAAATCTGGTTATATTGCAGGAAAGTAATGTGAATGATATACTGTAGGAGCCATGTAAACTGATTAAACCCTTTTGTGCACATATGTACTGAAACACTGAGGTTAATTTCTCAATGGATGACTTCGAAAGTATCCATCCACTGCGACTCAAAAACTGCTTGATTTGATTCCCTTAGGAAACAGAAGCGTAGTTATTTTATACTCCGACCCAATTACATCAAATATCTTGGAAGAAAAAGTAATAATCACCTTTTGTGCCTGGTAGCTCATTAAATAATAACTACCAACCCTGTCTGCATGATTTTTATATTATGAGAATTTGGGCCTTTTAGGTGCAATAAAATGTTAAAACTCCCCAAAGTGTTGCATCAGTAAATTATGTCTATTACTTATTGTGTGTGTGTGTGTGGGGAGCAAAAGTTCAGGCTTCATCGGGCCAAGAATGCCTGAAAGACTTTTTTTAGGTGTTGAGAAACTCTGATTGGCATAATTATAATGCTATCTATCTTTGAACACGGTATCCACTTTCTCCCTTGTTGCTTGAAAGGAAAATAGTAGGGTGCTTACATTGACTTTTATTTATAATGTATTTGTATATTACTAGTGTTTGTGATTGCCTGAACATAACTGCTTCAAGATTTGGTTTTGGTTAATATTCAGAGGTGAATTTACAGTGAAGAGAAATCAGGCGGGGAGTTCTGGTCCTCTGAAATGAGGCCAACGTGGAAGTAACTTAGAGCTGCATTCTATCAAAAGGCCACCAGGGGGCGACCGTCTCTATACAAGTCAATGGAGAATTCACCAACTTCTCACTTGATTTCTAACCTCAGTAAACGTTTTCAAAATGTGTTTATGGTCTCAACCGCTAGTTTAAAGCCTTCTTCAATGCAGTATGATGTTCATTTGGGACATTTTGGCCTCCCTGATTTTATATTTGACGATAAAGCAGGGTATGCATTAGGGCGTGGCTACGTCCTGATTGACAGGTTGATTGCACAATGTCCTCGAGATCCAGCCCTCGCAACCATAGCAACCTCCCCGCTCCGCCCATGGCTCCGCCTCATGCCCATATAAGTAGAATCCGTGTTTTTATTTTTCCCAGCATGCACCTGAAATTTTCAAGATGGCGCTGCCTAGATTCGAAACTATTGGCTTCTGAGCAGCAGTCCACAAACCAATGGGTGACGTCACAGATGTTACGTCCATTTCTTTTATACAGTCTATGAGAGAAATCAATCAGGAATCCATCAATACACCTACTTCACTGCTATTTCTGTGTATAATCGTGTAATTGAGAACTTAGCAATAGGTACATTAATGTAAATATAGCCAGTTTCAACCAAGAAGAAAAAGGCGAAAATATTAGGGACAGTCCTGTTACCTTTTTGTTTTGCATCTAAAAAATGATTAGCTAAACACAAATACTTCTTTTATAAATGATATAACACGACTGTCCCAGGTCTTTTCTTTCTGTATCTTGGGCAAGATGTTGCCATAGAAGTGAGCAGTACTAATGTTAATAAGGGGAAATGTCTAGTTTTGCAGAATGACAACCTAAAAGGTAGTTAGGGTGGAAAAAAAGACCCCCAATAGTACAATTCTCTGACAGATGGCTACAGTAGATTATGAATCTTAATTTTTTTTTTTTTCATTTTGATCTACTCGATTGAAACCACAAAGTACCATTATGTCCATTCAAACATCAATAAACAAACAATAGCGTCATTTTTTTCCCCTAAGTTTAGAAAATAAGTCTTGTTAAGAAACAGATTCGACTGTTTGAATATCTACGCTGCAAAAAATTGTTTTTTCTTTTTTTTTTTTTTTTTTTGTTGTTATAATTTTTTTGTTTTTTTGCTCAGTTTGTTCAATTAAGCCCACGACAAGAAGTGGGGGAGGATACACAAGTAGTTCAAATATCAGCATATCAGAAATTCATTAAGAACATATGCAAAGATAATCCTATTTATAGATGACACTTAAATTACTTTAAGTAATGGGCTGAAATGGTGACACTGTAAAACTGTTTTTTTTTTGTTGATTTTTGCGTCGTTTTGATTACTTTTTGTGACAATTCTTAGTCCTTAGCCCTGACAAAAATGTATATGGGTGTGTTTAAGGCCTCTACTTACATTACAATTGATAGTAGTATATAATTATCTTCTGTGTGGTGGTGGACTCAATTCAAATATGGGGCAAATGCAATAAAAAAATCAAAATCAAAACCATACATTTTCATTGCTGAGTTAACTATAACAACACATAGCTCCTTTAGCTCATCTGTTTTTCCTTCAGAGTTACAAAATGTCACAATCAAACTCAGACCTGGTGAACAAGAAGAAGCTTTTGATGAGTGAAATTACACAATCAGTGTCAATAAACAAACATTAATTCATTGTTAATCTGTTGGCATATATACTTTGTCTCACTTTCAAAACAATTAGAGATGACAATTTCTAAAGGAAAGGTCATACATGTGCACAGCAAATTAACATTTTTTTTAAAATTTGCACCTGTAGCCATCATGGAAAACACATCATCACTTCCTGCTTGCCGCCATGCTGCTCGAACCCGCTCCGAAAATAAATGTTTGGAAAGTATTCAAAGCTGGTAAATGGTACAATGAACCAATCAGCTCTTTATTAACCACAATCAATGCTTTATAAAAATGATTATTGAACTTTATGTTGTACAGGCGGCTGCTGCAGGTTAAGATGATGTACTGTAGATAAGATGGGGGAAACTTCTATGATGGTTACCGTGGCAACTTCATACAGTATATCCAACTCTCAGATAAATTGTGATTTATCTGCATTTAAATCTAGATTGTTATCATGCAATGCTACGTTTTTGTTTCGGCCACAGAGTTGCTGTACTTGGAAAATGCGAAACCATTTGTTTAAATCAGAATGTACTCCGCTTAATGCCGAGTGTGTAAACTTTTCTCTTTCATTGGTCCTCAAACGGGAAATCAGCCCTCAAAAAAATGTTTAAATTTTGGCACAAAAGAACAGTTACAAACACACATTCCTTGGGTCACAGTAAAAGGAGATAATTTATATATATCTATGTATATATATATATTTGATTTGAAGTGTTTTAATATCATCTATTTTATTCTTTCCATTGTTTAAAAACAGACCTTTAGTCATAAAATCCATGCTACTCAATCTGATTTTAGGTTGTGAAAAATGATCCTGCATTTTTCAAAATTAGAGATCTTCATGTAACATTGGGTATTACATTTCAGCTCCTTTTCTTTTTTTTCTTTATTTAATTTTTTTTTAACAGAGATTCCTCACAGACTACATGACATGACACTCTCCCTGGAAAAAAAAATGACCAGAGGTTGTTATAATAATGATAATGGAAACGACATGATGAACGTTTTGTGAAAAGATGACAGATTTTTATCAAGTGATCATCAGTTTCTGTAATTAGATTCTTATTATATGTGTGTTTTAACCCTTTATAGGACACTCATTGAAAGGAAGGGAGGAAGGAAGGAAGGAAGGAAGGAAGGGTGGATGGATGGAAGGAAGGAAGGTAAGGAAGGAGGGACGAAGGAAAGAAGGAAGGAAGGAAGGTAGGGGGGAGGAAAGAAAGAGAGAAGGAGGGAGGGAGGGAGGAAGGGAAGGAAGAAGAAAGGGGGATGGAGGAAGGAAGGAAAGAAGGAAGGGAGGAGAGAAGGAGGGAGGGAGGAAGAACAGATGGAAGTAAGGAAAGGAAGGAATGAAGGGAGGAGAGAAGGAGGGAGGGAGGGAGGAAGAACAGATGGAAGGAAGGAAAGGAAGGAAGGACGGAGGAAATAAGGAACGAGGGAGGGAGAAAGGAAAAGAGGAAGGGAAGAAAGAAGGCAGGGAGGAAGGAAAGGAAGGAAAGAAGGGAAGAAGGAAGGAAGGAAGGATATTTTGGGATATTTACAGAAGTGACCAAATATAATTATTTGCCCAATAAAGGGTTAACTTAGTCCTGATATATGCAAAACATATAAAAATGAAAATCACTTAAATTAAATTAGTCATTTTTTCACAATGTGTTCTGAGAAACTGAAATTACGCCACGGTAAGATGTGAATCTGATTATTGCTTTACAGAATGGAGATAATTTGATAAGATCCCTGCAACACTGCTACTGGCAAAACAGAGGCCACTTTTGCAAAGTTTCTTTTAGAGTATACCGTGACTCTAAATTGTGGAGTTTTAATTAAAATATTAGCTGATTAGTGTAAAAGATAAATTAGAGTTTGGTCTGAGTTTCTTCTCTCTGAGTAAAATGACATTTTAATTGGCTGAAAATGTCCTCCTGTCGTCCTCGCGGGTCAAATTGACCCCGTCTCTTTCGACTGTTCCTTCCTTCCTTCCTTGCTTCTTTCTTTCCTTCCTTCCTTCCTCCCTCCCTCCTTCCTCCTTTCCTTCCTTCCTTCCTCCTTTCCTTCCTTCCTTTCCTCCCTTCCTCACTTCCTTCCATCTTTCTTTCCTTCCTTCCTTCCTCCCTCCTTTCCTTCCTTCCTCCCTTTCTTCCTTACTCCCTACCTTCCCTCCTCCTTTCCTTCCTTCCTTCTTCCCTCCCTCCTTCCTCCCTTCCTCCCTCCCTCCCTTCCTCCCTTCCTCCCTTCCTTCCTTCCTTCCTTCCACCCTTCCTTGACCTGAGGACAACAGAAGGGTTAATCTCAGTCTTTCCTTCCTTCTTTCCTCCCTTCCTTCCTTCCTTCCTTCCTTCCTTCCTTCCTTCCTTCCTCCCTTCCTTCCTTCCTCCCTTCCTCCTATCCTTCCTTCCTTCCTTCTTCCCTTCCTTGACCTGAGGACAACAGAAGGGTTAATCTCAGTCTTTCCTTCCTTCTTTCCTCCCTTCCTTCCTTCCTTCCTTCCTTCTTCCCTTCCTTGACCTGAGGACAACAGGAGGGTTAATTATATATGAGAGATCTCAGTCTTGAAAGAGAAAAAGCCCCAAATTCAATCACATTTGTAAAAAAGAATCTCAATTAAACTGCTACATATGTGTGTATTCCTCGGTTGAACATGCGCTATTTCATGTCTCCTCTTCCCATGTAGCTCATAGCTCATGCTTAGTCTTATCAAGTTTTTCTGCTAATTAATTACAAATTTTAATCAGTCATGCGGATGCTACCAGCTAATGCTACAATCTTACGGTAACTACCAAGGATATCCCTTCCCTCCCCTCCGAGTTTTAACATTAATCAACTAAAGTCATTATAGATGAACTTTGGCTCACTCCAAGAGACACTAACAACCATAATATTTACACATTAAAAAAAAGACATTAAGAAGAATCATAAAGTGCCCAAATTAAAATACATATACGTTTGTTCTTTAATAAACTATAAATTTCTCTACAGTGTACATACACATTTTGTTCCCTTTAAATTCATCCTATTTTTGTGTCCTTTTTAAAAAGAAGAAGAAAAAAAAAATCTGTAAGACCTGATACCAGTCCAGACAGATCCTTTGTTTGGATGATGCAAAGTACATTTCATGCTTCCTTCCTCTCTTTCCTTTTCCCCTCCCTCTCTTTCCTCCCCTCCGTACTGAGATGTAGCATGGCTAATCACCAGGTGCCTCGGCGGTTTGTGGATTAGAGCTGTAATTTAGAATAAAAGGGACGCTACTCTGCACAAGGCTGAATACTGCTGTCAGATGTTGTGAGTGGTTGCTTCTGTTCCTCCCTCACAATGGCACATGCCGCAAGGTAATTGAAGAAAGAGGAAGGGAGAAGACACTTGCTGGTAGAAATTGGCACAGTAGAAACTGTTATTATTAGACAACTGTTAGCCAAAGCTTTAAAAAAAGAGAGGAGGAATCGTACAAATCTACTACTAGAGTATTAGCTAAAGAGCAATACAATTAAAACTGGGTTACTCTGCAGGTTTTCAGCCCCCACGCTATTATTCATCTTTTTTTTTTTATTATCAGCTAGTCATGTGTCAGTACAGCACAGGTACAATACGTCCCACCATGCTCTCGATGTGACCTGTACTACCAGGTGGAATGTGAAAAATTGAGAAGGCATAACAGAATTGAACCGAAATGAGGAAAAATACACCCTCAATGTTTTTTAGACCCCATTTACACCTGGCTGTTTCATACCAGTCATATCTAGATAACATCCTGATAATGTTTAATCACATGCATCTATCATCAACCAAGTCTTATCTATACTATACAATAGTATGCATGCATAAAATCCAATTTAATTTGGCTGTAAAACCAGATATCTGCATCCGCCATGTTTCCACGCTCAGATATATCATTAACGACTTCCTATTATAGAATATTATGTATGGTTATGGTTCACACATATTATTCAGAGAGATAAATGTTTTTACAATAATTTGGCTAAAACAGAATCACTTCATGAAGTAGTTCAGGCAATCAGATTTCAGTATCTTTCTTGGTATGTCTCGGTTGGTTTTACACCTGCTCGCATAAACTGGACTTTTACTACTTGGATGAAAATCAAGAAACAACCAGCTAAAATGGGGTCATTGCATATTTTCATTCCTACCAAACTCAACACCAGCTGATCTGACTGATAAATGCCTTCCACAAAATAATCTGTAAAATCAGCTAATGTCGTGATTGATAGTAATAAAAATCGACAAGCTCGTAAGTCGTGATGGCACATGGTCTTTGGGAACTCAGAACCTGCTAGTTCTTCTCTTAAACCATATAAATCCACCCAGAAACTGATTTATAGTATATACCTGGCACCTGCAGTCCTAACTAACTGGTAGGATAGAAAACCCAGCAGTACTCTGGATCCCCCAAGATCAGGTAGGAGATCTAGATCCTTCCAGAGGATGAACAAGGGCTTTCTCCACATAAGTACGATACACTTAGTACCCAATGAATCGAACACTGAAGGGCGAAATGTGTGACACAAAAAACCAAAAAAAACAAAAACAGCTCAAGTCAAGTGTTCAAAACCAATATGTCTTATATAAGTTGAAAGTCTTCTTCTCATCCGCCCCACAACCTTCGGCCCCCATGCTCCTGCAAAATGGAAGGCTGGTGTCTCAAACTAATCTGAGGGCAGTGTCACTTTCTCTCCGGACTCTCCGTGAATGGACAGATAACAGCTTTAGAGGCCTGTCCAGTTTCCTTTTTAAGTGGACGTAGAAAGACAACAAGCAGTCCTGGGGAATGAGAATCGAATGTAGGCTGTGTGGAGAAGGCGCGTAGCCGAAGCAAAGCTGAGCCTGCAGTGTATTGTGGTCCCAATAGGATGTGATCAATGTCGGCAACCGAACCCCCCTCCACCCCTCCCCCCCTTTGAAGTATCCTCATTAAGTGGGTTTTTGTTTTTTCATCAAAGAGATCTGGGAGAGAGCTAAATTTTCCTGCGAGTCCAAGGGGCGGTCGGTTGCAACAACAAAAGAAAATGTGCTTCCCATGAGTCTTGGGAAACTGATCTGATACAATATCAAAAGAATTAAGAGTACGTTTCCAATGATTGCCAGAGTGTCAAGTCATTTCCCAATCAGATGAGTGGTTCAGCCCCAAGTGCGGTCGGACCTGTCGAAGTGCCCTTGAGTTAAAATACTTAACACCTACCTGCTCCTGGTGCAGGCATATAAAAATGTGTCTTATGACTCAGTTGAGATAGTAAAAGAAAGTCTAAGCAGGTCTCAGCCGCCCGCAACAACAAAAAAACTCAATTTTTTTTTTTTCCGCGTGAGTCTTAGGGTCGCTCACAGCAGGGCCCAATGGTGCTCTCCAGGGACATTTGGGAGGAGTGGCGGATGAGAGGCGCCATCGTTGGGTCCACCATTGAGGAGGTAGGGAAGAGCTTGTACCAGCCAATCACCATGGTGCTGAGGTCCAGCTCCTCCAAGAGGATTCGAGCTACGCCCATGAAGCATTTGCGGTCCATCCGTCCATAGTTGCCCCAAACTATCACCTGAGGAAGAAATAAGATAGAAAATTTGGTGAAAAAGGATTGATATATTACCATTTTTGCATTGATATGTCAAATTAGAGAAAAAACAATTATTATTTATATACCAATTTGTTTCGTATGGGTGAGTGTGTCTGTGTGCGTCTGCAGAGACTCTGAGGCCAAATCTGCTTCAATCTATTCCCTCCTTTTTTTTAAAGAAGGAGCATCTATTTCTCTTTCTGTCTGCCCGCCATCAGCTCTCCAAACAAGGTCTCGACCTCAAGCACTACGACTTAGTACACATTAGGAGAGGGAGAAACAGATAGTAGAGCAAAGCTAACCGGCTGAGTGTTTAACATTAAAGCTTAAAGATACAGTGTCCTCTGCTGCTTTAGGTTTATATGAAGTGAAACACACACAAGCACACATGATGGTACGCTAATGAAAAGGTGGAAAGGGATTTAATTAGGGCGGCACAATGCATCACAGCAAGAGGGTTCTGGGTTCGAACCCCCACCCGGCTGGTTGGGGCCCGTCTATTACCCCTTTTCCACCGAGCTGGAGCTGGTACTGGTTCGGAGCCAGAGCCTGACTAAGCACCGGTTCTTCAGGAAATGTAAAACATGTCTGAATTCACAACTTTTTACATCAAGTTAAAGATATCCCCGACATCCAGGATACTGAAGCATTACTGCACATTAAAATTTAACACTAGAAAAGCTTTTACAGTCTATTCCACAAAACAACCCCTGTCCTCTACATACATTTATATGCTAAGAGTTCCCTCCCGCTCTCGTCTCTGCTGAGACACGGAGCGTGAACCATAACGTCCCCATTTCAAGTCCAGCCGAGGACCTTTGTCGCATTTCTCTTCCTCCCTAACTACCTGTCACCTCCCTCTACTGTCTGTAACAAAGGCTTATTAAATTCCCCCCAAAAAATACAAAAAAAGGAATTTCCCTTTGTCGAATGTAAGAGGAAACATTACTGCCTTGAAGTGTGACATTCCTATATGACTTAGAAGTCAAAGGAAGGAGATCGGGAAGGATGTTAACGCAGGAGACCAGAGCTCATGTCCTGTACTTCATGTTATAGGTTTAGTCTAATTAACAAGTTTCTTGAAAAGTAATATAAATATATACATTTAACCTTCATGTCGTCCTCCCGGGTCAAATTGACCCAGTCTGTTTTGACTGTTCCTCCCTCCCTCCTTCTTTCCTTCCCTCCTTCATTTCTTCCTTTCTTCCTCCCTCCTTCTTTCCTTTCCTTTCCTTCCTTCCTCCCTCCCCCTTCTTTCCTTCCCTCCTCCATTCCTTCCTTCCTTCCTTCCTCCCTCCCTCCTTTCCTTCCTCCCTCCCTCCTTTCCTTCCTCCCTCCCCTCCTTCCTTCCTTCCTTCCTTCCTTCCTTCCTTCCTCCCTCCCTCCTTCTTTCATTCCTCCCCTCCTTCCTTCCTCCCTCCCTCCTTCTTTTATTCCTCCCCCTCCTTCCTTCCTTCCTTCCTTCCTTCCTTCTCCCTCCCTCCCTCCCCTCCTTCCTTCCCTTCCTTGACTCGAGGACAACAGGAGGGTTAAACATAGTAACAGAAGTTTGGTAGATTAGCACGCCTGCAATGTTAACAGTCCATTTTTAATCTAATATTCAGACTATTTGTCACAAATACCACCGAGTCTTGAATAGAAGGTATTGATCAAGTCTTATTTTAAGGCAGTTAGTGTCGCAGTGTGGCTTCGGGGTATCTTTAAACCTGCACATAAAGCATTCTGGGGGTAATGGAGGAGCAGTCAAATTAATTGACAAAGGGATAAGGTTAAGAGAGCGGGGTTAATTAGCATTAGTAAAGATAGTTTGGAAATCAGGTCCGATGCAGATCCCGACAGTTTCTCTCTCTGTTCCTGCAGCACCCGAGCAGGCTGAGGTGTCAATTAAAGTAAATGAAGAGGGATTGTGTGTGTGTGTGTGTGTGTGTGAGAGAGTGAGAGAGTGAGAGAGAGTGAGATGATGCTGGTATGTGCTATGTTTGTGTGTGTGTGTGTGTGTGTGTGTGTGTGTGTGTGTGTATTTGTATGTTCAGTGTCCTCTCTCTGCTGACATCCTGATAACATCAGGGCTCATCTCAGATGGCTCCACATCTTGTCAAGCGGTGGACAAAATAATCAATATCCGTCTGCGCGTGTGTCCACTCGTGCGGTGGTCTTGTGTGTCCGTGCATGCCGGCATACCAATTTGTTTCGTATGGGTGAGTGTGTCTGTGTGCGTCTGCCAGTGATTTCCACAGAGACTCGGAGGCCAAATCTGCTTCAATCTATTCCCTCCTTTTTTTTAAAGAAGGAGCATCTATTTCTCTTTCTGTCTGCCCGCGATCAGCTCTCCAAACAAGGTCTCGACCTCAACCACTACGACTTAGTAGACATTGGGAGAGGGAGAAACAGATAGTAGAGTAAAGCTAACCGGCTGAGTGTTTAACATTAAAGCTTAAAGATACAGTGTCCTCTGCTGCTTTAGGTTTATATGAAGTGAAACACACACAAGCACACATGATGGTACGCTAATAAAAAGGTGGAAAGGGATTTAATTAGGGCGGCACAATGCCTCACAGCAAGAGGGTTCTGGGTTCAATTACCCCTTTTCCACCGAGCTGGAGTTGGTGCTGGTTTGGAGCCAGAGCCTGACTAAGCACCGGTTCTTTGCTTTTCCACCGCCAAAGCTCTAGCCCCAAGCCTCAGAACGGGAGCCAGAGCAAGAACCAACTCTTTGCTGGTCTAAAGCAAGAACCAATTATGTCAACGGACTGGGCTAACGTTTATTAGCCGGCTAGCGGGGTTAACGTTTGTTAGCCAGCTAGTGGGGCTAACGTTTATTAGCAGACTAGCGGGGCTAACGTTTATTAGCAGACTAGCGGGGTTAACGTTCATTGACTAGTGTGGCATTTACAGAGGGTTAAAGATTTGTTGATTAACAGTACTATTTTTATCAAATTTTTTGCCAGAGCTGTCGTCTTCTTCTTCTTCTTTTTCTTCTTCTTCTTCGTTTCCGGCAGGCTAGATGCCTTGCGCTATGTTGCTGCCTCTCACTGGTGAATCATGGAAGTGCTTCAAAGGCGTGCACTGGCTACGTTATACAGTGACGTAATCTCGTGGCTCCTTGCCGGTAGAAAAGCAACGGGTTCATAAGAGGTGCTTGGATTAGCACCAACTGAGCATTGGCTCTAGCACTAGCTCCGAAACCAGCACTGGCTCCAGCTCGTTGGAAAAGGGGTATATGTGGAGTTTGCATGTTCTCCCTGTAGCTGCTCTATCTCTTCTTTCTCCCACAGACCAAAAACATGCAGTATAGGTTAATTGGAGACCA
>JAJDFG010001876.1:10000-24405 GCA_021039105.1 Scomber colias | reverse complement strand
ATTTGTGTGTGTGTGTGTGTGTGTGTGCGTGTGTGTGTGTGTGGCTGTTCTGTCCCCCCCGCCAAATGCTCCCCGTAATGCTTTGCCGCACTCAACTGCACCTGTTTCCTCTTTGTTAAAGTCTCCTTTTCACAATGACCAAGGCCACAGCTATATGGCACAACACACACTGAGACCTTATTAACATGACTGCAGGTAGAGGTTTGATTGTGTGTGTGTGTGTGTGTGTGTGTGTGTGTGTGTGTGTGTGTGTGTGTGTGTGTGTGTGTGTGTGTGTGTGTGGACAGCACGTGAGCAGCAAGTGTGAAAATGAGTTTGTGTGAAAGGAGTTTCTGGACAAGGACAAAGCAGCAGCAGCAGAGAGAGAGAGAGAGAGAGAGAGAGAGAGAGAGAGAGAGAGAGAGAGAGAGAGAGAGAGAGAGAGAGAGAGAGAGAGAGGACAGGTAGAAGGTACAGTATTGATGAACTAATCCAATGTACTGGATCTGTATTGACATTGTGCTCTGACCTTATTAAATGGATCAGATACTAAGTCTGGTCCACAAATACAGTGTACAAAATTAAGTTAAAGGATTTGAATTGTGGAGCTAGGCTTCACAAACTGTGTTTCAAGATTTCTGTGTTCAGGATTTAGTGATTAGCATAAACCCGCCCCTTGCTGCTGTAGAGGTATAAATACATTCAGCACACACTACTACTACTACAGTCTGCAGTTAGCCAGTTAGCTGAGTTAGCCACCGAGTTAGCCACCGATCTAGCAGCTGAGTTAGCCGCCGAGCTAGCAGCTGAGTTAGCAGCCGAGTTAGCTGCCAAGCTAGCAGCCAAGTTAGCCACCAAGCTAGCAGCTGAGTTAGCCCGCCGAGTTAGCAGCAGAAAGCTCTCAGATGTAGTGTTCATGTTTCTGGTAGAGGTGGTGACTTAAAAGTCAGTTAAAGAGTAAAAGTAAAGAAGTAAAGAAGTAAAACAGACATAAAAGGTGAGTTATGAAGAAGAAAACAATAAAATAGAATAAACAGAATAGTCCAAGTAGAGTAAACACAAGCTAAAATAGAAAGAAAAAGACTAGATTAATAAATAATGAACATTCAATTGAAAGGTCTTAAGTTTGCTTTTTTAATCATTTAAATGATAAATTCATTGACTCGTGTTTCAGCTCTGCAGGATTGTGGTTGTTGCTAGTCTGCTACTGAGGTTTTTTTTTTCCCATCGTGCCAACTCACATGAACCGACCCTCAAACCTCCGCCAGCATCCTAAAATGAACCTGATGAAATATTAACCTTCAAGGAAAAGAGAAGACGCAGAGGTGCTTCTTCAGTTCACAGAGCAGAAAGCCATTATCTTCATCTGAGGGCCGTCGTTCTGCTGACTACATATGAGACGAGATGCTTCGAGATCTGGCTAAAAAAGTTTCCTTCAGCGCTGCGTGCAAGAGGTATAATCAGCTGGAGTGTAAATTTACTGGGAGGTGATTGACAGGAGAGTCTCTCCTTGGGATAGCATTGTGAGTAAACAGCTCTAATGGCTGTCAGACGCAGGTCAAATGGAAATAACAGCATCTGTGTCATTGCCAACCTTCCTCAAGTGCCAGAAAAGAAAGTAGAGTCACAGTAAAAGAGAGTCTGGCTTTAAAAAATAAAGTGTTTAAAAATGATTTTATGTGAAGTTTAAGGGTGGATTTTATATGTTTATTAAAACCAGAGTGAGTTAAATTCTGATCAATATAAAAAAAAGCAAATAAAACACTCAAATTCAGACATGTACTGTGTTGGTGTCGATAGGAAAACAGCTGTACAAACACACCAAATGTCTTTTATTTTGAAATGTGATGGCCCAAAATGCACAAAAATTTAAATATGTTAAAATGTTATACTTTTATATAGGTGCTACAAATTTTCTGGGTCAAATTATCTCTGTACCTATGTCCATGTGTTTTAGTGAAATGAATAGTTAATAGTTTTAATGAGATTTGTATTTACAACATTTAGAATATTTCAACCCTTACATACAATTTGGGGTCGAATTTAACCGATTCTTACATTTGACAGCTGCAAAATCACCCCAAATGTTCTTTTACCCTGGGATTTGATGATTTAAAGTGATCTAAAGTGGCCCCAAAATGCGCAAAAAATGAAAATATTTTAACCCTTTTATAATGTCCAGGCTCTAATTTAACCCATTTTATTTCTTTTTAGAGCTGTAAAAAACACCCTAAAATGTCTTTTATTCTGAAATTTGATGACCTAAAGTGGCCCAAAATGCACAATAATAATAATAATATTTAAAAATGTTAAACTTTAGTATAGGTGCTACAAACCTTTGTTCCATTGAGGCTGTTCTGGGTCAAATTATCTCTGTATCTATTGCCATGTGTTTTAGTGAAATGAATAGTTAATAGTTTTAATAAGTAATAAATAGTAGTTATGAGGATTTCTTTTTATGATGTAGCAGTGAAGACTGATGGCTCTAATGGTTCTACAATAAACCCCCACAGCTCCATAAAGCTCTGCTTATTTTATACTTTACATAGAAAAATAACATTTAACCACCAAAAAGAGATGCTGAAAATGACTCAAAAGAGACACAAATTGAAACCTAAAAAACTACCAAAAGGAGATGAAAAAAAATGACTAAAATCAACCTTACAGTTAGTTTGAGTAACAGCTGCCATCTAGTTACCGTGGCAACGTAGAGATGGAGAGACTAAAGAGACTCAAAACTACCAAAAAGAGACATTTAAAACAGCTGTAAAAAACACACCAAATGTCATTTTATTTTGAAATTTGATGGCCCAAAATGCACAAAAATGAAAATATGTTAAAATGTCAAAATACTTTTGAATAGGTGCTGCTACACATTTTCTGGGTGTCAATTAAAACAATTATAGCAAACACTTTAAAACCAGAGTGCCATTAAATTCTGATTAACATTAATAAAAAGCACATAAAACACTCAAATTCAGACTGTGTTGGTGTCGGAGGATAGGAATAGGATGTGTGATTTTGGAGCAAACCCGCTGAGCCATTAAGATTTTTTGGAATGAGCCTAATAAGTTTAACTCCAACCTGATGTGAATAAAACTGGACCATCTGCTTCTCCAGACTGGTTCAAACTAAAGCCAAAAGATATATTAACTCATACTGTTTGAGTCATTCTCACCTGAGCTCATGTGTCAGCTATAATACAGAGTTATACCCTCCTTCCTTCTTTCCTCCCTCCTTTCCTTCCTTCTCACCTGAGCTCATGTTAGAGGTAAGATCGGGCCTAAAAAATCCAGCCACGACCCGACCCAGGCCCGAGGGTATTAAAGCCCCGACCCGGCCCGAGCCCGATCAATTAACTTGATTTGCAGGCCCGAGCCCGAAAAAAACCCGAAATGTTATATTTTGCGTCAGTCAGAGCCGGACAGAGCACTGCTCCGGGAAAAGGGACTGGTTGCGATTTGTGTGATCCCATTTGTGACGATGCCTGTGCATAATGATAACAAATTAAAGCCTTTAAAGTCTTTTGTAACGAATTCTCCCAGTTAAACAAGACTGTAAGATGCATATTCTCTGACAAGGAGAGGAGCAGCAGCAGCAGCAGGTCTCTGGGTAAAGCCTCCAGAGCGCAGCAGGTTCACTATAGTCTTCGTTACTAAAGGTGGAAACAAACAGACTTTAAAGTTTCCGCTGGAGACTGCGCGCACGGATGAATCCATTCATACATGTTTCTGGACCAGCTGCTGTTTGAGAAGTCAGACCTGCTGAGGTAGGTGGTCCAGGGCGGGTCATCTCGGTGTAAAGTGCGTATTGTGCGGGAGACCGGGAGTTCAGTCTCGGGTCTTGTCCTCTTGAACATCTGGCAATTACCGTACAGCGCCTTCTCTGTTTTATCCAAATAATTTATTTTATTATATTTTATAAGTATTCCTTAGTTTAATATCCATACATCGTTTTAATATACATAATACATAAATATATATTTATTTTAAAAAAAAGTTGGCGAGAGAGAAAGCCCGACCCGACCCGACCCGAAACGTAATCATTGATATTTTGGGCCCGACCCGGCCCGAAAGTCGGGCCGGGTCGGGCTCGGACTCGGGCTCGGGCTGAAGATCTTACCTCTAGCTCATGTGTCAGCTATACTGTATACAGAGTTATACCCTCCTTCCTTCTTTCCTCCCTCCTTTCCTTCCTCCTTCCTCCCTCCTTTCCTTCCTTCTCACCTGCGCTCATGTGTCAGCTATATACAGAGTTTATACCCTCCTTCCTTCGTCCTCCCTCTATTCCTTCCTCCTTCCTTACCTTCCTTCCTTCCTCCTTTCCTTCCTTCTCACCTGAGCTCATGTGTCAGCTATATACAGAGTTATACCCTCCTTCCTTCGTCCTCCCTCCTTTCCTTCCTCCTTCCTTACCTTCCTTCCTTCCTCCTTTCCTTCCTTCTCACCTGCGCTCATGTGTCAGCTATATACAGAGTTATACCCTCCTTCCTTCGTCCTCCCTCCTTTCCTTCCTCCTTCCTTACCTTCCTTCCTTCCTCCTTTCCTTCCTTCTCACCTGAGCTCATGTGTCAGCTATATACAGAGTTATACCCTCCTTCCTCCTTTCCTCCCTCCTTTCCTTCCCTCCTCCCTCCGTCCCTCCTTTCCTTCCCTCCGTCCTTCCTTCCTCCCTCCATTCCTTCCTCCTTCCCTCCCTCCTTACTCCATCCTCCTTTCTTTCCCTCTTTCCTTCCTTCCTCCCTCTTTTCCTTCCTCCTTCTCTCTTTCTTTCCTCCCTCCTCCTTCCTTCTTTCCTTCCTTCCTCTCTACTTTCATTCCTTCTTCCTTCCGTCTCTCCCTCCTTCCTTCTTTCCTTCCTTCTTTCTTTCTTCCTTCCTTCCTCCTTCTCTCCTTTTTTCCTCCCTCCTTCCTCCTTCCTTTCCTTCCTTCTTCCTTCCCCCTCTCTCTTTCTTTCCTCCCTCCATCCTTCTTCCTTTCCTTCCTTCTTCCTTCCCTCCTTCCTTCCTTCCATTCCTTCCTTCCTTCCTTCCTTCTCACCTGCACTCATGTGTCAGCTATATACAGAGTTATCACCTCCAGAGCTTGAATTAGAGCAGTTAGATGTTAGATTTGTGCAAATGAGTACAGTAATTTATTATAATGTGTCCCCTCTTTTCTAATCAATAGTGCAGTTATTGTAAGTGCTGGAGAGGAAATAAGTTCACTTCCTGCTCAAATAAGCTGCAAGACGAGGTGAAGATGCTGTGTGAGGTATAATATGTGATCTAGTCAGGGGTGCATTAATGAACGGGGCTAACAGGGCCTCCAGCTGGGTGCATGCTGGAAAAATAAAAACACGGATTCTACTTATATGGGCATGAGGCGGAGCCATGGGGGGAGCGGGGAGGTTGCTATGGTTACGAGGGCTGGATCTCAAGGACATTGGTCAATCAACCTGTCAATCAGGACGTAGCCACGCCCTAATGCATACCCTGCTTTATCGTCACATATAAAATCAGGGAGGCCAAAATGTCCCAAATGAACATCATACTGCATTGAAGAAGGCTTTAAACTAGCGATTGAGACCATAAACACATTTTGAAAACGTTTTACTGAGGTTAGAAATCAAGTGAGAAGTTGGTGAATTCTCCATTGACTTGTATAGAGACGGTCGCCCCCTGGTGGCCTTTTGATAGAATGCAGTTCTAAGTTACTTCCTGGTTGGCCTCATTTCAGAGGACCCAGAACTTTGAACAATGGTACAAATAAATGGCACAGAGCCAAAGATGAACTTGTATTGAGTTTTTATAGGCAAAATATTGTGTGTCAACCACTTAGGGATGGGGTGGGCTCTTAAAGCTCTGTAGCCCAGGAGCCTCCAGTGAAGTTAATGCGCCTCTGGATCTAGTGTAGTATTTTTTTACATTTCACTTTATCCTGCTCAACAATCTCTAACAGCATTTTAAAAAATCAATTCAATGCAATTTAAAAATATCAATTCACACACATAAAAACAATCTAAGTATACAACTTCTACTACTACTAAATATTATAAAGTAATTTGTTTCTGACTTTCATGATCTCAACCGCGGATGTTTTTTTAATGTCAGCTGTGGCGAGCAGCTCCTTCCAGCTTTCATAGTCTCAGGAAGCCATTAAAAGCTTATTTCTTTAAGTGAACTGGGAATCTGTTGAGACTTAGAGTGGGACGTAACAAGCTTTCTGTGATCTCTGTCTCATTTATATACTGCTGTGATGTTAGAGGGTCCGTGTTCCTGTCGTCCTCCTCCGGGTCAAATTGACCCCCGTCTGTTTTAACTGTTCCTTCTTTCCTCCCTTCCTCTCTTCCTTCCTTTCTCCTGTCCTTCCTTCCTTCCTTCCGTCCTTCTTCCTTCCTTCTTCCCTTCCTCTTTTCCTCCCTCCCACCCTCCCTCCTTCCTTCTTTCCTCCATCCCTCCTTCCCTTCCTTCTTTCCTCCATCCATCCTTCCTTCCTTCTTTCCTCCGTCCGTTCATCCTTCCTTCTTTCTTTCTTTCCTCCCTCCCTCCTACCTCCCCTCTCTCCCTCCCTCCTTCCTCCTTTCCTTCCCTCCTTTCCTTCCTTCTTCCTTCCCATCCCTTCCTTTCCTTTCCTTCCTTCCTTCCTTCTTCCTTCTTCTTTCCCTCATTCCTTCTTTCCTTCCCCCTTCCTCCCTACTTCTTCCCTTCCTTCCTTCCTTCCTTCCACATCCCCCTTTCTTCCTTCTGTCGTTCTTTCCTCTTTCTCTCCTTCCTTCCTTTCTCCCTGCCTTCTTCCTTCCCTCCCTTCCTTCCTTCCTTCCTTCCTTCTTCCTTTACTCCCTTCCTTCCCTCCTTCCTCCCTCCTTCCCTCCTTTCCTTCCTTCTTCCTCCCTTCCTTCCTCCACAAAAAGTGTTGCAGTTTGTTTGCATTTTTCATACAGAAAGTTTTAATTTTATTCATTAACTGGTTGAGAGCAGATACTTAGAGCCGCTCTCTCCTATAGAATCAACTTCGCCCATACAAAGTCTTTCAAGTTACATTAGAAAGAGAGATATGAGAGATTCTGCATATGAAAGAAAAGGCTGTAATGTTGTCATGATATTACTGTAGCTGAACGTTATATGGATGTAAAGAAGCTCTTTCCTCTCCTCTCATTCTTTTTTATTAAATATGAGTGGGCTCAAAAGAAGACAGGAGCTTAAACAGCTTGTTTCAGACAGAGGCTGAACTGAGGCGTTGCATAAAGAGCCAGTAGGAGATAAATAAGGAGTCTTTTTAAAACTGGAAATCATGCAAAAAATATTCCAGTGAAGCACTAAGAATGAAATATGTGCATGAAACGTCCTCTTTCAAGTTATCTGATACGTATAGCCGCTGTTTAATAAAAGATCATTGGAGTTCGCCACATGAAAGCCCCCTCACCCCCCCCCCCCGGCCCTCACTGTCACATATATCCATACCATCCTTATAATAACGGTGGCGTATTTAGGTCATCGCTGCTCCGCTCGACACTTTTGCTGCATGCATGCTGTTAAATCATCTCCACCTCTGCATCCACCTGTAGCTCAGAGTCCATCTTTCCTTAGAGAGAAAGATGGCCGGGGGGGGGGGGGGGGGCATTAGTATCATCTCTCCCCCCGCTCCCTGCTCCCTGCTCCCTGCTGTGTGAGATCAATGTTTCCTTGTGGGAAGCGATGACGTCATAGTCAGAGCTTTGGACGTCAAACACTGATCCATTTAAATAATAATCTGATTGAAGTGGAGGTTGTTTTTCCTCCATCATTCAATATAACAGAAAATTACAGAATTACAGAATTAATGTGATAAACTTAATGAATTATGGCTCATAAAAAAACTCAAGCACAACAATCTTAATTAGTTTTTTTCAGAGTGTATTATCAGTGAGTTTTATAACCCGTTGGTGAATATCAGCTCTGTGCCTGTGTGTTCTTCTCTGTTAATAAAGCTGTTTGTCGCTGTGTGTGTGTGGCGTTCGTGACACACACACACACACACACACACACAACACACACACACACCACACACACACACACACACACACACACGACTTCAGAGCTCTATCCTTAAAAACACATGTATACTAATATACACACACACACACACACACACATACACACCCACAGATATTAGCAGCCAGCCCACGCCACGTGCCACTACTGTCCATATCCACAATACACACACACACTCCTACACACACACACACACACACACACACACACACACACACACACACACACACACACACACGACTTCAGAGCTCTATCCTTAAAAACACATGTATACTAATATACACACACACACACACACATATACACACCCACAGATATTAGCAGCCAGCCCACGCCACGTGCCACTACTGTCCATATCCACAATACACACACACACACACTCCTACACACACACACACACACACACACACACACACACACACACACACACACACACACACACACACACACACACACACACACACACACACACACACACACACACACTCATGATACAGAGCACTTATACAGCTTGTCAGTACAGGTGGAAAAACACTACCTCTAACAAATGCCGTGCTGTGCTATGCCATACCGCGCCATGATTCATCACTCGGGGAATCAGGCATGTAGGGCAGGCAGGCGGGCAGAGTTGCTGTGTGTGTGTGTGTGTGTGTGTGTGTGTGTGTGTGAGTAAGGCAGCTGCCATTCGGGAGATTGATGGGCAGGGCCAGGGATGGAGACAATGAGCTGTGTTGCTTTTTTTCCCTTCTTCCTTCTGCTCTCTGCTTTCTGTCTGCTCCATCGCTCTTTTCTTTCTTTTCTGCGTAGCTCCCCCTCATTTCCTCACCCGCCCCACCCTCCCCCAAGCCCCCCCTCGCCTTCACCGCCACCAGAGCTGGAGCAAACCGTCAATTCCTTCCCTTCCCTCTTCGTCTTTTTCCAACCACCCCCTCTCTCTCTCTCTCCTCTCCTCTCCCCCTCTCTTCATCCATCTTGGTATTCAGCAGTAAAAGTTCATCACACCCCCCACCCCCTCTGAGTGTAGGGATGGACAAAAAAAAAAAAAAAAAAAAGTCCATCTTGACTTTGAATGAGAACTTTCCCCATAAAAGACATTAATCTCTTCATATTACTACAACCAACCCAGTGCTCGGATCCCCTCGCTGTGAAATCTGAGTCAAAGCTAGCTAAGCTGCAGCCCATGAAGCAACATCACAGAGAGAGATAAGGACGACTTCTTTTGCAATTTTAAGCTCATCGTTTTTACCAACTTCTCTTTACCCCCCCCCCCCCCCAAGCCACACACACGGTCAAAAACGCATCTATGCTGCAGCACACAACGTCGACGGTGACTGTCCGAGTGAGACAGATGACTCATGAGCGCTGGTGTGCCCCCCCCCCCCCTCGTCCAAACAAGCCTGTAGTTTGGTCTCAGCTGTTACATTAACCCTCCTGTTGTCCTCTAGTCAAGGAAGGAAGGAAGGAAGGAAGGAAGGACAGGAGGGAAAGGAGGGACGAAGATGGTAGGAAAAGGAGGACGAAGGAAGGAAGGAAGGAAGGAAGGAAGGAAGGAAGGACAGGAGGGAAAGGAAGGAGAAAGAAAGGAGGAAGACAGGAAGGGAGGAAAGAAGGGAGGAAGACGGAAGGAAAGGAGGGAGGAAGGAAGGAAGGAAGGACAGGAGGGAAAGGAGGGAGGAAGGAAGAAGAAAGAAAAGGAGGGAGGGAGGAAGGAAGAAAAGGAGGGACGGAGGAAGGAACGAAGGAAAGAAAGAAGGAAGGAAGGAAGGAAAATAGGGAAAGGAGGAAGGAGGAAGGAAGGAAGGAAAGAAAGAAGGAAGGAAGGAAGGTCAAGAGGGAAAGGAGTGAAGAAGGAAGGAGGGAAGGTAGGAAGGAAGGAAGAAGGAAGGAAGGAAGGAGGGAAGGAAAGAAAGGAGGGAGGGAGGAAGAAGGAAAGAAAGGAGGGATGGAGGAAAGGAGGGAGGAAGATGGAAGGAAAGGAGGGAGGAAGGAGGGAAGGCAGGAAAGGAGGAAGGAAGAAGGAAGAAAAGGAAGGAAAAGAGGGAAAGGAGGGAAGAAGAAAGTAGGGAAGGTAGGAAGGGAGGAAAGAAGGGAGGAAGACTGAAGGAAAGGAGGGAGGAAAGAAGGAAGGAAGGGAGTAAAGAAGGAACAGTCAAAACAGACGGGGTCAATTTGACCCGGGAGGACGACAGGAAGGTGAAGACAGAGAGTGTGATGCTTCTTCTCGATGCGTAGCTTCCTGCATGCCGATCAGCTCGACTAGGCGACATGCACGGCTCGGTTAGCCAGCTAGCCTCGCCAAAAGAAGGTCAGATGGAGACATTTAAAGCTGCTCTGATCCATATTTTTGTATATTTGAACAGTTGGAATATGAAAGGCGTCACTCATCACGGCCCACAGAGTGTTATTACTCAGCTCGCTCTGTGATAGAGCTGCAGCAGCACACAACCTGCACAAGAAACCAAGAAGTCAAGACACAGTTACTGACCAGCTGGTGGATTTAGCTGCAAATGAGACGGATACTTCCTTTAGTTGTAAAGACTGAAAATGAGCTAAACACATCTAACTTCATTACTCCATTACTGTTATATTATCACTCATGTTGTTGCAGGTGTCAATCAATCAATCCATCAAATTGCATTTATTTAGCATGTTGGTTTTATTTACTATGGATTATTTGGGGTATTTTATTTTGACATTTCCTGTTAAACGGATGTATTTTATTTTGACATTTCCTGTTAAATGGATGTATTTTATTTTGAATGTTTTGGTGAACGGAAAGGAGTTAACTGACGGAAAAGGAGTCAATTGATGTAAAATGATCTTTAAAAAAAAGGTAAAGAAGGAAGGTAGGAGGGAGGGAGGAAAGAAGGAAGGAGGGGGGAGGAAGGAAGGAAAGGACGGAGGAATGAAGGAAGGAAGGAAGGAAGGTAGGAGGGAGGGAGGAAAGAAGGAAGGAGGGATGGACGGAGGAAAGAAGGAAGGAAGGAAGGTAGGAAGGATGGACGGAGGAAAGTAGGAAGGAAGGTAGGAGGAAGGTAGGGAGGAAAGAAGGAAGGAAGGATGGATGGAGGAAAGAAGGAAGGAAGGTAGGAGGGAGGGAGGAAAGAAGAAAGGAGGGAGGGAGGGAGAAAGGAAAAGATGAAGGGAGGAAGGAAGGAAAGAAGGACAGAGGAAAGAAGGAAGTAAGGAAGGTAGGAGGGAGGGAGGAAAGAAGGAAGGAGGGATGGACGGAGGAAAGAAGGAAGGAAGGATGGATGGAGGAAAGAAGGAAGGAAGGAAGGTAGGAGGGAGGGAGGAAAGAAGGAAGGAGGGATGGACGGTGGAAAGAAGGAAGGAAGGATGGATGGAGGAAAGAAGGAAGGAAGGAAGGTAGGATGGATGGAGGAAAGAAGGAAGGAAGGAAGGTAGGATGGATGGAGGAAAGAAGGAAGGAGGGAGGGAGGGAGGAAGGATCAGGTGGCGAGGAAGACGTCGTCATGCAAAAAAAAAGGTAGAGTATGCTACGACTTCACAGCCTTGAAGAGGAAAGCAATCAGTCAGATATGATCGCACACACACACACACACACACACACACAGTTCTCTCTCGCTAAGCTTACGCCTCACGGTAAATTCATACATAAATGCCAGCCGGAGACCTTGACAGCTGGAACGGTTCGAATCATTCCAGCGCCAGTGGCCCTGACTCGTACTTCGCTCTCACTTTTGTCTCGTTCCCCCGGCATCCAGAGGCTTGTGTGCTTCACAGAACATCACATCCTCCTCCACTGTGTCTGTTCTGCTGTCATGCACCGACTAAAAAGACAGACCGATAGTCAGACACACAGGATTTGGCACACTCACTCTCTCTCTCACACACCACACACACACACACACACACACACACACACACACACACACATAAATATGCTAAAAATGAATATAGTGAAAAACGATGTTGTGCCACCAGATGCATTAAATGAAAAGTAATGCAGGAATATAATTTTAAAGAACCCTCATTAAAGCTCCTGTTGTCCTCGAGTGAAGGAAGGAAGGGAAGAAGAAGGAAGGAAGGGAGGGAGGAAGGAAAGGAGGAAGGAAAGGAGGAAAGGAAGGAAAGAAGGGAGGAAGGTAGGAGGGATGGAAGGACAGAGGAAAGAAGGAAGGAAGGAAGGAAGGGAGGAAGGAAAGGAAGGAGAGGAGGAAAGAAGGAGGGAGGGAGGGAGGAAGGAAGGATAGAAGGAAGGAAGAAAGGGGTATGGATGAAGGAAAGAAAGAAGCGAGGAAAGAGAAAGGAAGGAAGGACGGTAGGAGGGAGGGAGGGAGAAAGGAAAAGAGGAGGTAGGAGGGAGGGAGGAAAGAAGGAAGGAGGGAGGGAGGGAGGAAGGACAGAAGGAAGGAAGAAAGGGGGATGGAGGAAGGAAAGAAGAAGGAAGGGAGGAAAGAGAGAGAAAGGAAGGAAGGTAGGAGGGAGGTAGGAAAGAAAGAAGGAGGGAAGAGAGAGGAAGGAAAGAGAGAAGGAGGGAGGAAGGGAAGACAGACAGGAGGAAGGGAGGAAGGAAGGAAGGAGTAAGGACAGAAGGAAGTAAGTAAGGGAGGAAAGAAGGAACAGTCAAAACAGACAAGGTCAATTTGAATGAAGGTTAAGACTGTAGTTATTTTTTTTTTAGATTTCAATTTCAGCCTCATTCAAGTCAAATCAGCTCTCGAGTGGAACCTTCTAGAGAAACCAGGTGTGTGGAAAATACAGCATATGCAACGAACCCATCCACACAGATAAAAAAAAAAAAAAAAAAACAGAGTTGAATGCAGACCATAGCCGGCCGGCCATTATATCAAGCTAATCCTTAATCTATATCTAAATTATTCAACTAATTGAAAAGTAATGCAGGAATATAATTTTAAAGAACCTCATTAAAGCTCCTGTTGTCCTCGAGTGAAGGAAGGAAGGGAAGAAGAAGGGAGGAAGGGAGGGAGGAAGGAAGGAAAGGAGGAAAGAAGGAAAGGAAGGAGGGAGGAAGAAGGAAGGAAAGGAGGGAGGGAGGCAGGAAGGGAGGAAAGGAAAGAAGGAAGGGAGGAAGGAAAGGAAAGAAGAACGGAGGAAAGAAAGAAGGAAGGAAGGGAGGAGGAAGGGAGGAAAGAAGGGAGGAGGGAGGGAGGGAGAAAGGTAAAGAGGAAGGGAGGAAGGTAGGAAGGAAGGAAGGAAAGGGAGGAAGGAAGGGGGATGGAGGAAGGAAAGATAGAAGGGAGGAAAGAGAGAAGGAGGGAGGAAGGAAAGAAAGAGAGAAGGAAGGAGGGAGAAAGGACAGATGGAAGGAAGGAAGTAAGGGAAGAAAGAAGGAACAGTCCAAACAGACGGGGTCAATTTGACCCGAGAGGACGACAGGAAGGTTAAAACTGTAGTTATTTTTTTTTTAGATTTCAATTTCAGCCTCATTCAAGTCAAATCAGCTGTCAAGTGGAAACTTCTAGAGAAACCAGGTGTGTGGAAAATACACCAAACAGATGTGCCTTAAAATCATAGACTGTATGAAAGAAATGGACGTAACATCTGTGACGTCACCCATTGGTTTGTGGACTGCTGCTCGGAAGCCAATAGTTTATAATCTGGGCAGCAGCATCTTGAAAATTTCAGGTGCATGCTGGGAAAAATAAAAACACGGATTCTACTTATATGGGCATGAGGCGGAGCCATGGGCGGAGCGGGGAGGTTGCTATGGTTGCGAGGGCTGGATCTCGAGGACATTGGGCAATCAACCTGTCAATCAGGACGTAGCCACGCCCTAATGCATACCCTGCTTTATCGTCACATATAAAATCAGGGAGGCCAAAATGTCCCAAATGAACATCATACTGCATTGAAGAAGGCTTTAAACTAGCGATTGAGACCATAAACACATTTTGAAAACGTTTACTGAGGTTAGAAATCAAGTGAGAAGTTGGTGAATTCTCCATTGACTTGTATAGAGACGGTCGCCCCCTGGTGGCCTTTTGATAGAATGCAGTTCTAAGTTACTTCCTGGTTGGCCTCATTTCAGAGGACCAGAACTCCACGCCTGCTTAAAAAACACATGAATGCAGACGGTAGACTTCCATTATATCGAGCACATCTTTAATCTACATCTAAATTATTCAACTAATTCAAATCCAGTCACATCCAGCAGAAATGACCCAAACTACTACTGCTGCATATTTATTGGGATGAAATGCAATCATGTGAGAACCCTGATGGCTTAAAGCAGGGGTGTCAAACATGCGGCCCGTGGGCCAGAAACCGGCCCTCCAAGGCGTCCAATCCGGCCCACTTTCCTTCCTGTCTTCTTTTCCTTCCTATACCCTCCTGTCATCTGTCCTTCTTTCCTTCCTCCCTTTCATACTTCTTTCCTTCTTTGTTTCCTTCCATTCTGCCTTCCTTCCTTCCACCTTTCCTTTCTTTC
>JAJDFG010001876.1:0-5000 GCA_021039105.1 Scomber colias | reverse complement strand
TTTTATCGTCTGGCATGAAATGAAAGATGCAGAGGGAGGTGTTAGGAGAAAAAAAAAAAAAAAAGGGTCTTTGACTGCAACATCAACCACACAATATAAGAAGGTGAGAGCATGGAAGACTGTCTTTAATATGACTCTGGAAGTCTAAGATCTGTTTTCCTTAGTCATGCAGGATAACAAGGTTGTGTGTGTGTGTGTGTGTGTGTGTGTGTGTGTGTGTGTGTGTGTGTGTGTGTGTGTGTGTGTGTGTGTGTGTGTGTGTGCTATTTTTCTCTCTCTTACTCATTTTTAACCTGCAGGATTAGCATTACAGTATATTATAGCACCTATGATAATGTGATACTGATAGCGGGGGGGCGTGTGAACTAAGCCAAGGCCCGAGGGACAGTCTTCCAGGTTTATAATATGACAACTATACAGACTCCTGCCAACCGTTTCCCCTGGCAACCACTGTGTTTAACCTTTGTCCCGTCCTCACCGGGTCAAATTGACCCCGTCTGTTTTGACTGTTCCTTCCTTCCTTCCTTCCTTCCTCCTTCCTTCCTCTTTTCCTTTCTTCCTCCCTCCCTCCTTTCCTTCCTTCCTTCCTCCCTTCCTTCCTTCTGTCCTTCCTTCCTTCCTCCCTCCCCCCCTTTCTTCCTTTCTTCTGCCATTTCTTCCTCCCTTCTTTCCTTCCTTCTTCCTTCCTTCCTTCCTTCCTTCCTACCTCCCTCCTTTCCTTCCTCTTTTCCTTGCTTCCTCCTCCTTTCCTTCCTTCTTCCTTCCTTCCTTTCTCCTTCCTCCCCTCCCTCCTTTCCTTCCTTCTTCCTTCATTCCTTCCTCCCTCCTTTCCTTCTTTCTTCTTTGCTTCCTCCTCCTTTCCTTCTTTCCTTCTTCCTTCATCCCTCCCCTCCTTTCCTTCCTTCTTCCTTCCTTCCTTCCCTCCTTTCCTTCCTTCTTCCTTCATTCTTTCCTCCCTCCTTTCCTTCTTTCTTCCTTGCTTCCTCCTCCCTTCCTTCTTTCCTTTCCTTTCCTTTCCTCCCTTCCTTCCTCCCTCCTTTCCTTCCGTCTTCCTTCCCTCCTTTCCCTCCTTTCCCTCCTTTCCTTCTTTCCTCCCTCCTTCCTCCCTCCCTCCTTTTCCTCCCTTCCTTCCTCCCTCCTTTCCTTCTTTCTTCTTTGCTTCCTCCTCCTTTCCTTCTTTCCTTCTTCCTTCATCCCTCCCTCCTTTCCTTCCTTCTTCCTTCCTTCCTTCCCTCCTTTCCTTCCTTCTTCCTTCATTCTTTCCTCCCTCCTTTCCTTCTTTCTTCCTTGCTTCCTCCTCCCTTCCTTCTTTCCTTTCCTTTCCTTTCCTCCCTTCCTTCCTCCCTCCTTTCCTTCCGTCTTCCTTCCCTCCTTTCCCTCCTTTCCCTCCTTTCCTTCTTTCCTCCCTCCTTCCTCCCTCCCTCCTTTTCCTCCCTTCCTTCCTCCCTCCTTTACTTCTTTCCTTCTTCCTTCCTCCCTCCCTCATTACCTTTCCTTCTTCCTTCCTCCCTCCCTCCTTTCCCTCCTATCCTTCCTTCCTTGAGTAGAGGACAACAGGAGGGTTAACTCTACGGACTGTGGTGAATTCCCTCAGGCGGAGTCTGCAGGCACACAGACGGACAGGAAGTGTGCATGAAGGGTTCAACATGTCTGTGAGAGAGTCTTCATGCATTTGACAGTTTGACAGCAGGACGGTCTTAAAGCCTTGCGGACTTAAGGCGGGAACATGCTTCCATGTCCTGTGAGTCCATGACTATAGGGACTTTGGGATTGGGCCTTTTTTTAAAACCACAAAGTGACAAGTCTTTCTTTTAACCCTCCTGTCGTCCTCCCGGGTCAAATTGACCCCCATCTCTTTTGACTGTTCCTTCTTTCCTTCCTTCCTTCCTCCCTCTTTCTTTAATTTTTCCTTCCTTCTTCCCCTCCTCCCCTCTTTCTTTGCTCCCTCCTCCTTCCATCCTTCTTTGCTTCCTTCCTTCCATCCTTCCTTCCTTTCCTCCCTCCTTACTCCTTCTTTCCTTCCTTCTTACTCCTTTCCTTCCTTCCTTCCTTCCTTCTCATCCTAAAATCCTTCCTCTTTTCTTCCTTACTCCTTTCCTTCCTTCCTTCCTTCCTTCCTCCTAACTCCTTTCCTTCCCTTCTTCCTTCCCTCTTTCCTTCCTCCCTTCCTTCTCTCCTTACTTCCTTCCTCCTGTCCTTCCTTCTGTCCTTCCTTGACCTGAGGACAACAGGAGGGTTAAAGTGATGATGATGATTCTGGGTTAGGGTTTCTTTTTTTACAAGAACGTTTTAATAGGAAATAAAATTTTGCAGTTCTTATGAGATGATGTGAAATGATACCTTTAAAACAAACATGGCTGTAGCGTCTGACCTGCAGCGAACAGGATACAAACAGGATGCTGAGTCTGTGATTAGGGATTTTGGGATTGGGGCCTTTAATGCTGCAGAAGTGACAGGTCTTTCTTTAAAGAATAAAGTCAAGTGATGGTGATTCTGCTTCATTTTTACAAGACACTGAAATAAAATGTTACTGCTAACTCCACAATGACAAAAGTGGGAAGTCGTTTTCTTGAAAGATGATGTGAAATGATGATGAAATGGTGACTCTAGCTCTAGCTGGCAGGAAGGAAGGAAGGAAGGGAGGGAGGAAGGGAAGGAAGAAAGAAGAAAGGAGGGAGGAATGAAAGGAGGGAAGGAAGGAAGGAAGGAGGGAAGGAAGGAAGGAAGGAAGGAGGGAAGGAAGAAAGAAGGAAGGAAGGGGAAAGGAAGGAGGGAAGAAGGAAGGAAAGTAGGAAGGAGGGAGGAAGGAGGGAGGGAAGGAAAGGAATAAGGAGGGAGGAAGGAGGAAGGAAAGGAGGGAGGGAGGGAAGGAATAAGGAAGGAAAGGAGGGAGAAAGGAGGAAGGAAAGGAGGGAAGGGAAGGAGGGAGGGAGGGAAGGAAGAAGGAAGGAAAGGAGGGAAGAAGGAAAGAGGGAGGAAAGAAGATGGAAGAAGGAAGGAAAGGAGGGAGGGAGGAAAGAAGGAAGGAGGGAAGGATTTTTATTTAACAAGGTTAAGACATTTTGTCCCAGAGTGGTAAGATAGTGTAGAGAGTACGGAGATAAATCCTCCTGAATCATCGATAGCTTTGCATTGATTTGCACAAAGAACCGTGAATTCATTGTGTCTCCTTCCTTTGTGCACAGCTGATCTGGTTATTGGCTTTCAGCACCACGGACAGCTGCCCACACACAAGCAGCAACATTACCGACGCTCTCCAACAGGAAACACTGTGTGCTTGTCCACAGTCTCGGGCTCCGAAGAGATCTGATACTGTTTGAATGAGACTTAAAAGTGTGTTTATCTGGACTTAGAGACGGAGCGTTTCACTGAGTTTCTCAGACAGAGCTCGGCCTCTGGCAGTACAAAGAAATGTCTCACTTTCTTCATGATTATAAAAACATTTATTTTCTTGCCATTATTGTGGGTGTTTGATTAGTGTTGAATGCTCTGCTTGGCAATTAGCTTTTTTTCTTTTTAACCCTCCTGTTGTCCTCGAGTCAAGGAAGGAAGGGAGGGAGGAAGGAGGGGAGGAAAGGAGGGAGGAAGGAGGGAAGGAAGGAAGGAAGGAAGGAGGGAGGGAAGGAAGGAAAGGTGGAAGGAAGGAGGGAGGAAAGAAAGAGAGAAGGAGGGAGGGAGGAAGGAAAGAAGGAAGGAGGGAGGAAAGAAAGAGAGAAGGAGGTAAGGAAGGGAGGGAGGAGGGAGGGGGGAGGGAAGGAGGGAGGAAGTAAGGAAGATGAAGGAAAGGCAGGAAGGAAAAGAGGAGGAGGGAAGGAAGGGGAAGGAAAGAAAGAAGGAGGAAAGTAGGGAAGGAGGGGGAGGGAGGGAGGGAAGGAGGGAGGGAAGGAAAGAAAGAAGGAAGGAAAGGAGGGAGGAAAGAAAGAAGGAGGGAGGAAAGAAAGAGAGAAGGAAGAAGGAAGGAAAGGAAGGAAACGAGAGAGGAAGGAAGGAAAGAAGGAAGGGAGGGAGGGAGGCAGGAAGGAAGGAAAGAAGGGAAGGAGGGAGGAAGGAAGGGAGGAAAGAAGGAGGAACAAGTCAAAAGAGACTATAGAGAGGACGACAGGGAGGTTAAATAAACCCAATGCTGATTTTAATGGACGATAAGCATCAATAACAATCAGTGTAAATGTGCTAATGTTCTACAAGTGGCTAATTTCCCTCTCTGATCCCCTCGGCTAGATTTTAAAATGAGTTAAACAATAACAAGGAAGCAAGGCGACATGTAAAACTGCTATTTGGAAGTTAGTTTGTGAACATTTGTTATTCCTATAATACCCACCAGCCATGAAAGCATGAAGCTGCAGCCCTCCATGAATATATTAGGAAGTTAATGTCTGAGTCAGAGAGTACTTTGCATAAAAAAAAAAATCAACTATAAAAAATATTGCATTTGCCCTTTAACCGTTAAACAGGCAAGGTGCACCAGGAGATACAGACAAATTGACCCCCTCTGTTTTTCACTGTTCCTTCTTTCCTCCCTTCCTTCCTTCCTTTCTTCTATCCTTCCTTCCTTCCTTCCCTTCCTCCCTCCTTTCCTTCCTTCTTCCTTCCTTCTTCCCTCCTTTCCTTCCTCCCTCCCTCCTTTCCTTCCTTCTTCCTCCCTTCCTTCCCTTCCTCCCTCCTTTCCTTCCTTCCTCCCTCCTTTCCTACCTTCTTCCTTTCTTCTATCCTTCCTTCCTTCCTTCCTTCCTTCCTCCCTCCTTCCTTTCCTTCCTTCTTCCCTCCCTTCCTTCCCTTCCTCCCTCCTTTCCTTCCTTCTTCCCTCCTTTCCTTCCTTTCCTTCCTTCCTTCTTTCTTCCCTTCCTTCCTTACTTTAGGTGCAAATTACATAACTAATAAGGATTTTTTTACATCTAATTTTCCACTCCAGCCTGTTTAAGGGTTAAAGCAATTTTTATGTGATATTTTTTCAGATATGCAATAACAACTTAACATTTGTATTATTGGCTTGTGGCTACATT
>JAJDFG010001875.1:15000-17500 GCA_021039105.1 Scomber colias | reverse complement strand
TTAGTTTTCTTTCCTTAATTTCCTCTTCTCCCTCCTTATTCTCCCCTCAGTCTCTTTCCTCACCTTCATCCTTCTTCTTGTTCCTTCTTTCCTTCTTTACTTCTTCTTCTCCCTCATCCTCCTATCTTTCTTTCCTCACCTTTGTTCCTCCTCTTCTTTCTTCCCTTCTTTATTTCCTCTTCTCTCCTCCTTTCTTCCTTCTTTCCTTTCATTCAGACTCTGAAGCTTCATATTAGCTTCACATCTACTTTATAATCCATGTTTCCACAGAAGGAGGACTGTGGGTTTAGTCCTCCATCACTTCCGTCTTTCTCTCCGTCAGGCTGCAGCAGGCTCAGGAGGAGCAGCGCAGCGTTCAGGTGGAGAAGGTGAAGGTGGAGGAGGAGCTGAGGAACGAGATCAACTCGGCCAAACAGGAAGCTCAGCGGCTCCGTGAGCTCAGAGAAGGAACCGAGAACGAGAGGAGCCGCCAGAAATACGCTGAGGAGGAGCTGGAGCAGGTAGCTCTGAGAAACACTGCAGTAACAGTACATCAGTAGTATGAGTGATGGAGTTAATGTATTGTGTGTGTGTGTGTGTGTGTGTGTGTGTGTGTGTGTGTGTGTGTGTGTGTGTGTGTCTGTAGGTGCGTATGGCTCTCAGGAAGGCAGAGAGGGAGCTGGAGTCTCGGGTTCACTGGGTCGCTCCGGAGGCTCTGCAGACGTGGCTGCAGCTGACGCACGAGATCGAAGTTCAATATTATAACATCAAGAAGCAAAGTGCGGAGAGACAGCTGCTGCAGGCCAGAGAAGGGGTCAGTACACACACACACACACACACACACACACACACACACACACACACACACACACACACACACAGCTCCAGTGTTGGGGGAAGTAACGAGCTCCATTCCAGCATTATCTTGTGAGAACAGTAACTTCAGTGATTCCTCATGTAGTTTTAGTCCAGACCTTTAAATATAATGACTGAACCATCATCAGCATCCACCCTGAGTACATGCAACACAAAGGCTTCCTTGTGTGTCTCCACTATATTCAAAGCTGCCAAAGATCTGCCGTTGTGTCAAAGTGATCGTTCTGCCGAAGCCAAACAAGCCAAAGGAACCGGCCCTCCTCAGTGATCGACCCCCAGCTGGCTTCGTAGCAGTAGGTCAACATCTATATTTACGACCTACCTGCAACGCTGTCAAGGAAGTACGGATGTGCAGATGACCTGTCCAGTCTGCTCAGCAAGCCGTCCTGGTAATCAGGCCTCTCTGAAGACATGAACTTCCTGTCTTCATACCTGAAGAACCGGTGCCTTAACCCTTAAACAGGCAGGAGTGTGAAATGAGATGTAAAAAATCCTTATTAGTTATGTCATTTGCACCTAAAGTAAGGAAGGAAGGAAGGAAAGAAGGAAAGGAAAGGAGGGAAGAAGGAAGGGAAGGAAGGGAGGAAGAAGGAAGGAAAGGAAGGAGGGAGGAAGGAAGGAAGGAGGGAGGAAGGAAGGAAGGAAGGAGGGAGGAAGGAAGGAAGGAAGGAGGGAGGAAGGAAGGAAGGAAGGAGGGAGGAATGAAGGAAGGACGGAAGGAAAGGAGGGAAGAAGGAAGGAAAGGAGGGAGGAAGGAAGGGAAGGAAGGGAGGAAGAAGGAAGGAAAGGAAGGAAGGAGGGAGGAAGGAAGGAAGGAAGGAAGGAAGGAAGGATAGAAGGAAGGAAGGATAGAAGAAAGGAAAGAAGGAAGGGTTGGAAAAAAGGAAGGAAGTAAGGGAGGAAAGAAGGAACAGTCAAAACAGATGGGGTCAATTTGTCTGTATCTCCTGGTGCACGTTGCCTCTTTAAGGGTTAAGCTCAGTGTTGACAGGATCGTAACATCAATGTTCCACCTCAACAACGAAGCAGCGACACGTGAAATGAACATTGTGATTAATAACATCAGGCTACAGTTCCAGCTCTTCCCCACATAGCTGGGTGTGAAGCTTGACTGAATAATGTTTAAACAACAACTCAACTCAACTCAACTTTATTTATAAAGCACTTTAAAACAACCACAGCTGAAACAAAGTGCTGTACATAAATACATAAAAACAACACAGGAACATAAAACAATTAACAGGAAATAAATACTAAGATAATTGTTTATTGTTTTTAAAACAAATTAAAAACAATAAAACAATAATTAAAACAAACCATAAAACCATAAAACAGTAAAACAGGAGCAGAGTCTCATGCTGGAATAAAAATGGGTTTTAAGACGAGTTTTAAAAATGGACATTGAGGAGGCTTGTCTAATATTTAAAGGAAGCTTGTTCCATAATTTAGGAGCAGCAACAGAAAAGGCTCTATCCCCTCTGAGCTTCCGCTTTGACCTTTGACCTCGGTACCTCCAGGAGCAGCAGATCAGCTGACCTGAGGCACCGAGCAGGAGCGTGGGGGTGAAGGAGCTCAGAGAGGTAGAGCGGGGCCAGACCATTTAAAGATTTAAAAACAAATAAAAGAATCTTAAAATGGACTCTAA
>JAJDFG010001875.1:0-7500 GCA_021039105.1 Scomber colias | reverse complement strand
CTTGTCTTCTCTTCTCTTCCCTCCATCTGTCCTTGCTCCCTTTTTTCCTTCCTTCCATCTTTTCTTCCTACCTTTCTTCCTTCATTCCTTCCTTCCGATCTCCTTTTCCTTCCTTCCCTCCATCTGTCCTTCTTCCCTTCCTTCCTTCCTTCCTTCCGATCATCCCTTCCTTCCTTCCTTCCTTCCGATCTTCCCTTCCTCCCTTCCTTCCTTCCTTACTTCTTTACTTCCTTCTGGTCTTCTCTTCTCTTCCTTCCATCTTTTCTTCCTCCCTTTCTTCCTTCCATCTTTCCTTCCTGTATTTTCTTCCTTCTCCTTTATTTCCTTCCTTCCTTCCTCCCTTTCTTCCTTCCTTCCATCTGTCCTTCCTACCTTTCTTCCTTCCTTCCTTCCTTCTTGTCTTCTCTTCTCTTCCCTCCATCTGTCCTTCTTCCCTTCTTCCTTCCTTCCATCTTTTCTTCCTCCCTTCCTTCCTTCCTTCCTTCCTTCCTTCCTTCCTTCCGATCTTTCCTTCCTTTCTTCCTTACTTCCTTCCGATCTTCCCTTCCTCCCTTCCTTCCTTCCTTACTTCTTTACTTCCTTCTTGTCTTCTCTTCTCTTCCTTCCATCTTTTCTTCCTCCCTTTCTTCCTTCCATCTTTTCTTCCTCCCTTTCTTCCTTCCATCTTTTCTTCCTGTATTTTCTTCCTTCTCCTTTTCCTTCCTTCCTTCCTTCCTTCCTTCCTTTTAGTGGTCCGGCCCACATGAGATCAGATTGGGCTGTATGTGGCCCTTTTAATAGTTTTCAGGTGAATGTGAGAAGCTTCTGTGACATTTAATATATAAGTATTTAAAGTGACTGATCGGTGCAGAGGTTTGTTACCGAGGCTCAGTCCTCCTTCTTCTCTCGGCTCACCTTTGGTCCCGCCCCCCGCCTCTCTCTCCTCTCTCTGATTGGTCCTCTTTTCTTGGCATCTCTCTCTTGATTGGCTCCCTGCAGACGCAGCGTGGCAGATGGACCGGCGAGTGAGCGACCTTTGGCCCCTGAGTGGCATCGCAGACACGCAGTCACCATGGAAACACTCGGGTTGGCCCCCTCCCTCCTCTAGCCCCGCCCCCTCCCCTCCCACCTCTTCTCTGATTGGTTTAAACCTCTGATTGACGGGCGTTTTATAGCATCAGAAAACCTTTAATTGATTTTTAGTCAATACAAATTCAGAAAGAAAAATATTAGGGCTGTCAGCGTTAACGAGTTAATCGCGATTAGATTAATGCAAGTGACGAAAGCTAAAAAAGTTTGAATATTTAATAAAGTGGAAACGTTTGAGTAGATTTCAAATTAAAGATTTTCTGTCTCTTGTTTTAATCCGATTTAAAGCTGAAGACTGAAACTGTTAACGTTAAAACTAGGGCTCTCAAACGATTAATTATTTTAATCGCGATTAGATTAATGCAATCCATAACGCGTTAATTTTTTTTTAAGCACATTTTAATGTAGCAAGCCTTTTTGTCCCTTCTACTCCCCCGTAGACGGCTCCTCTAGCTGTACCGCTATGCTTTGAAGTGGCCTCCTGCAGTAAACCTACCGCGGCCCAGTTTCCTTCCTTCCGTCTGTCCTTCCTACCTTTCTTTCTCCCTTCCTCCTTGTCTTCTTTTCCTTCCTTCCTTCTTTTCCTTCCTTCCTTCCTTTCTTCCTTCCCTCCGGTCTTCTGTTCTTTCTTATCCGTCTTTTCCTTCCTTCCGTCTGTCCTTCCTACCTTTCTCCCTTCCTCCTTGTCTTCTTTTCCTTCCTTCCTTCCTTCCTTCCGGTCTTCTCTTCCTACCATCTGTCTTCTCTTCTCTTCCTTCCATCTGTCTTCTCTTCTCTTCCTTCCTTCCTTCCTTCCTTCCTTCCTTCCTTCCTTCCTTTCCTTCCCTTCCGGTAGACGGCTCCTCTAGCTGTAGCGCTATGCTTTGAAGTGGCCTCCTGCAGTAAACCTACCGCGCTGATGGAAAGTAAGAGAGCTACTGGACTTTTGAACGGCTTGTTTAACTTTAAAACACTTCCAGACGCTTCAGTTGACAAGTCAAAAGTAAAATGCAACCTGTGTCAAACGGAGTTTAACTACCACCGGAGTACGTGGAGTTTGAGTTAGCACCTCCACGCTAAACACCCAGGTGCAGCCAAGCCAGCCTCAGCTCCACCAAAGGACCATTTTGGAGTGTGGGAGTCGCAGCAGAGCCGTGATTGATTCCCAGTTAAGACACTCTGGTAAGAAATGCTTTACATTATGGGCTTAAAACTGCCTTCAAATGGAAAATAACAGGATTTTAAACATGCCATTCAAAACGCCATTAATCGCGATTAACTATGGAAACTCTGCGATTAATCTCGATTAAAAAAATATATCGTTTGACAGCCCTAAAAACAATTTAATGTCTTTTAATATAAATAAATGAACAGATTTCGGAGGTTTGAACCAATCAGAAGGCGGCGTTCACCTGAGCGTTGCTGACAGTTAAACTTGTTTTACAGTCATGTGACCTTCATCATGCAGCAGGTCTCCACGTGAACGCCTCCTCACCGTCCTCTTCCTCACTTCCTCACCATTCCTTCCTCTTCCTCCCCTGGTCAGATCACACAGCTGTTCACTCTTTCATCTTCATCCTCTGCAGACGTGGAAACATCAGCAGCTTCTGTTCACTAACGTCGCCTCACAGAGAAACACTTTAAAGACTCTTAGAGTGAATTCAGACATTTTCTTCTAAACACATTAAATAGGTCATAAATGTATTTCTAAAAAAAGTGTAAAAAGCATTTCAACCATTTAGATTTGAATTGTGGAGCTAGGATTAGCATAAACCCGCCTCTGCTGCTGTAGAGGTATAAATACATTCAGCACACACTACTACTACTACAGTCTACAGTTAGCCAGTTAGCTGAGTTAGCACTACTACTACTACAGTCTACAGTTAGCCAGTTAGCTGAGTTAGCACTACTACTACTACAGTCTACAGTTAGCCTGTTAGCTGAGTTAGCACTACTACTACTACAGTCTACAGTTAGCCAGCTAGCTGAGTTAGCACAACTACTACTACTACTACTACTACAGTCCACAGTTAGCCAGTTAGCTGAGTTAGCACTACTACTATTACAGTCTACAGTTAGCCAGTTAGCTGAGCTAGCCGCCGAGCTAGCAGCCGAGTTAGCCGCTGAGTTAGCCGCCAATCTAGCAGCCGAGTTAACTGCTGCGCTGGCAGCCGAGCTAGCCGCCGAGCTAGCCACTGAGTTAGCAGCAGAAAGCTCTCAGACGTAGCGTCCATGTTGCTGGTAGAGGTGGTGACTTTGATTGACAGGTGACACTTGGTAGGGGGCGGGGTTTCAGCAAACTCGGCGGGCACGCCCACAGTGTTTGGGAGCAGAGAAAGAGGCTGAGTTCGACACAACTTTGAAGCCTAATTTCATGTATTTGCCAATTTTTTTAATCATTCAAATTTGGCAGGGTGGTTAACAACACACTTTTCTGTGGTATGTTAAACTCAGAACACATATTTATTCTTACTTTACAGACTTTAAATAAGAGACTCCTCCAACAATCTTTACCTACTATCGTTTGTCTTATTATAATAATTCATTCTGAGATCTGAAACAGATTAGCTGGCTGCTGTTTTACTGTAAGCAGCTCTATAAAATATTAATATTAAGTTATCAAACTCTGATTTAATAGATCAGTGAATTATTCTGCATTTATAGTTTGAGTTCAGACTTTAACTTGAATATTTTGTCCTCTCGGGTATAGTATAAATTATAAATTATCACCCAGTTCTGTGTCTTTTTTAACTAACTACAGCTTCATTTACATTAGATTATATTCTAAAGCAGAAATTATTGATTATTTTAACTAAATTTAACATCAGAGGATGCAAAGTTTAGATACTATTTATAATGTTTGCACTTAATGACTGTTTATAATAAAGCATAAAATACAAATTATCACCTAATTCAATGAAAGCAAAGATAATTATACTTGTAAGTAAAGTAGTAAGGAAACTTCTATGTGAGTTTCAGGTGATTAGATGAAATAAATTAATGTTTCTGATATAAAAACATTTTTAAAACTGAGAGACGACAGGAAGGTTAAAAGATCAAAGATAATGTTTCATGTTTTCGAGACTAAATTAGATCATCATCAGATAATTAAAACTTTTATACTGTGTTGAGGATCTAAAGTCTTAATTTAACGAAGAGTTGAAACATTTCCTCTAATTCGTTAAAATAAGTCGAGCGTTTCTTCTTCTACTAAACCCTGACCTTTTCCTCCCGTCTCTTCTTCTCTCCAGCAGATCTGCAGCTTTATGAACCTTTTAAATAAAGTTTTTCAGTCTTAACGTTTTGTTTCCTCCTGCAGCTCAGAGCGTGATGCCCCTGCGCCAGCGGCTGGGAGACCCCGCTCTCTCCTTCAGCTCTCAGAGGTTGGTTGATTCGTTCACGCCGTCTCGTCCTCCCAGCGGCCGCCAGAATCGCAGCCGCTCGATTGGCCAGCTGGACTTCCTCCCCGTGCCCCCCCCCCACTCTCTCCTCCTCGCTGTCCCACCCCTCCATCGGCCCCCCCGCCTCTTCCTCATCCTCCTCCTCTTCCTCCTACACTGAGACCGCTGTGCTCTTCCGCTCCTCTTTCTTTCGCTCTGTGGAGGCGACGTCCGGCCTCCCGCCAGCAGGGGGCGCCGCGCCGGGCCGCAGGCAGCGCTGTCGCTCCGGCAGCTTCGGGTATCTTCTTCTTCTTCTGCTGCTGCTGCACGGCCGATTCCCCAAAAATACTGATTCACTAACGAGAACGAACGAAATCAGTCTGAGCATGTGCAAACAGACGATTATAAAGATTTCTCGGATTCATCGTCGTTACAAACACGTAAATTAACGAGTGGAACGTTTACGAGTAAAATAAGTGAAGAGTTTACAGCTAGCTCGATTTTTAGTTTGTGATGGTCCGTATTAGAGTTTACGAGATTTGTAAGTAGCCATAATTTAGAGTTTTTTCAAAGTTTTCACGATTTTAAGGTTTCCGAATTTTACAAGTATTCACAATCTCGAGTTTAGTTTTCACCAGTTGTATAAGAGACCATGATTTAGAGTTCTCTTAGTTTTCACGTGGTTACGATTGAAAGTTTACGAATCTTACTAGCGGTCGCACTTCAGAGTTTGAGATTTGTAATTAGTAATCATTTAGAGTTTTCAAAGTTTTGTACGTGGTTACGATTTAGTGTGTTGCAGACTTCCGAATTTTACTAGTAGTCACAAATTAGAGTTTATCAAATTATTCGTGTGTTTTAAGGTTTCCGAATTTTATGAGCGGTCCTAATTTAGAGTTTGTCGTGTGATCTTAGTGTTTGAGTTTTACGTGGTCACGATCCTCCGAGCTTTCCAGGTTTTACAATCGTCCCGATTTAGAGTTCACGAGTTTTACAGGATTTATAAAAAAAATTTGAGTTTTCACGTGGTCAGAATTTAGTTCGTCATATTTTTCGAATTTTACGAGTAGTGATGATTTACTTTGTCAAGTTTTGAATGTTTGCAAGATTTTTAATTAGCCTGATGAGTTTTTCGAAGTTTTCACGTGATCACGATTTTGACTTTACGAAACACAATTTTAAAGTTTCTGCATTTTATGAGTCAAGATTTAACGTTTAGTTAATTTATTTATTTTTTTTTTTTTTTACGTGTTTTGCGTGCGATTTTTATGAGTTGTCATGATTTTCGAGAGGGTTTTTTTTTTTTTTTTTTTTAAGGTTTTGAAATATTTCCTTAATTTACAAATAAAGATAATTTTGGAGTTTGTTAAATTTTTCACTTGGTCAAAATTTAAAGTTTTACTATTTCTAACCAGATAACAAGCAGCTCCGATTTAACTTTCACTGTTTTTATCGCCAATTTTATAAATGATCGCAATTTAGATTTTTCTGAAAATAACGAGTATTTACGAGTTATCGGGTTAGTTTAGGTTAAGTTTACGTGTTTTAGTGACTTCATTTCCTTGAATGATTAACTGTCAGATTTTCTGTTAGTGAGAACAAATCTGCGGTTTACGTGATTTTCATGAATCGGATGCTGATTTCTGTTTTTCTATCGTACGTTTTATATTTTATACTTCGCATCGCTGCTTTAATCTCATTTTCATTTCTCACTAACTTCTTTTCTCAGTTTCCAAAATCTAACTTTAACTTTTAACTTTTATTCAACACCTTTCAGGACTTCAAGGCTTCCGTAGTTTCCTGCTTTGCTGTTTTTGCAATCTTCATTTTTTCACTTTTCTAATTATTTCTACATGAATGTATTTAAATTAACCGCTGCTAACAAACAAACTTTTTGATTTTTAGCATGTTTAGCGAGTTAGCATCGTTATCTGTCATTAAGTAATCTTTCTTTCTCTTCTTCTCTTCTTTCAGAGACATAATGAACCGCTCAGACTCTGACTCCTCCCTTCCTCTCCCTCATGCCGAATCACGGAGCCTGTACAGCTCTAAGCCCCTCCCCATGCCGTCCAGGCTCCTCCCCTTCCCCGGCCAGACCTCGGGGGGCGGTGGGGGGGGCGGCGGTCTGGAGAAGAGCTCCAGCCTCGGCGAGCTGAGAGGAAACTCGGCCGTCCTCGCCTCCGCCGGCTCCACCAGGTCGCTCTTCGTCACGTCCGACTCCACCGACGCTCCGCTCCTCTTCTCCTCCTCCTCCTCCTCGTCAGGCAGCGCTCGGGGGGCCGGCGCCGCCCCCCCGACCCGCCGGAGCCCCGTGGAGGAGGACGGGCCCGAGGAGAGCGAGTCCAGCGGCGGGCGGAGGAGAAACGCCTTCAATAAGATCTTCAAGAAGAAGCAGGGACGACACTGAAGAGCCTGACTCCACCCGGGGGGGACGAGGAGGTGGACGAGCCAAACACACAAACCAATGAGGAAGAGGAAGAGGAAGAGGAAGAGGTGATCATAGAAAGCTGAAAGAAAGAAAGAGACACTTTCACAAACTGTTTTGTCTTCAGAATGTTTTTGAGCTTCGAACCAAAAATCAATAAAAACGCATCAAAAATAATAAAAATCAGCTTCAGAACATTTAAACAAGTTACACCAACTGACTGAGGGTCACGTGATCTGCAGTTACAAGCTTTTTTACTGGAGATGGAAAAAACAAAACAAAAAAAAAAACCAAAGTAAAGTTTTTCAGTTCAAAACTTTCAACCCAAAAAGTCCAAAGTTTAGAAAGTTTTAAAACGAGAAGCTGAGTTTTAGTATATTATTAGTACAGTTTATTCTTTAGTTTTTATGATTAAAACACTTTATTATGCTCAAAAGTTCCATAAAACATGAAAAATTAACATTCTTGATCATTTAGTTGAATTTGTGTCACATTTATTTCCTTTTTTTATATTCTGGGTCACATTAAGAAAAGACTTCAGACAACAGCTAAAAGAAAAAAGTATATTTATATCTGTCGGATGTAAAAATGGGTCCATAGTTGACGATGAACAGAATGTAAAGATCAGATATTTATTGTTTTCATTTA
>JAJDFG010001874.1:0-15000 GCA_021039105.1 Scomber colias | reverse complement strand
TCAACCGCGGTGGGGTCGTACTAATGTACTAACAGAAGTGTACGAACTAGAAGTGTACTAATAGAAGTGTACTAACTAACAGAAGTATGTGAAGTGGTTCATATGTTAATATTCACTCAGCATCAGCGGTTGAAACAAACATTCAGTTTTTCTTTTGATGATTTTCTGGAAATTCTGTTAAGATTTGTTCCAGCGTTGGACGAGGAACTCTGTGTTTGGATGCGTTTCTTTAGTTTCAGTTCTTTTCTATGAAGGTCAGCCTGCAGGGGGATAATCCGTCACAGTCAGTGTTTGTGCAGCTTTGTGTTTTAGTCACAGTTTAAAGGATAATTCCGCTTTATTTCAACCTGCTGTGTTTCCTGTAAATGTGTTCATTGTGGCTCTGAGGAAACGAAACGACGCATATCTGAGCTGCTGAGCCTCCAAATAAACGCTCCACACACACACACACACACACACACACACATGCACACACACACACACACACGCACACACACGCACACACGCACACATGCACGCACACACGCACACACACAGACACACACACACACACACACACACACACACACACACACACACACACACTACGAGTAACTGCAGAGATTCACATTCAGTCAAACTTTCTTCTGGAAACGTTAAGCAGTTCAAATTAACACCGTTTCCTAAAGCTGACGCTGCTTTCCTTTCACTGTCAGAATATAAAATATAATTAATAATAAAATAATAAATAATACACTTCATTTATCGAGCACCTTTCATATATGGGATGTAACTCAAAGTGCTACACAGAGAAAAAACAGCAAATATGCAAATAAAAAATACAATTAGAGAGAGCTCACATGTCTAATAGCTTTAGGTGGAGTAATCCATCATTTTGGAGCATAATTAAAGATTATTTTTCTTGTGTGTATAATTGTGTGTATTTAAAGCCTCAGCAGTGATCTGGGAGCTAAAGGATTGTAAAACAACAGAGAGTCAGAGCGATGGAAGGCGGTCCCCATATAAACCATTTAGAGCTTTAAAAACCAGTAAAATAAGCTTAAAATCTATCGTAAAGCCCAATTTCACTGGGTCCGTCAGCGGCGCGTTACAGCTGCGCCGCGCTCACCGGAGCTGATCGGTAACACTACAATCAATGAGAGTCCCAGATAGCAAAATTCTTTTGGCCCATATCTGGCCCACACCTGACATGTTCATCCGGCCCACATACAGCATGGAATGATGGCACTTGGGCGGTCCGCTTATGTTTGCCAAAAGTGGGCCATAACCAGGCCATCACAATGCCAGATGTCAACCAAAAACACACCAAATAAACCAGTTCGGCCAAGACTGGCCCAAATATGTTTCAACAAAGGTGGGCCAAGTATGCTTCCTTATATGTGGGCCTCTTTAGGCTCACATCCGGATTAGTCATTGCCATACTTGCCATATTTCGGCCAAAGATGGGCCATATTCGTTTTGTGATATTTGGCCCTAATGTAGCATTTACTACATGGGCCAGTTTAGGTTCACGTCTGTTTTGTCCGGGCCAGAAGAATGCCTACAGTGCCGGATCATTGCCTCAAGTGGCCCACATCCGCATGCTATCTGGGAGTGTCTCCACCGGGAACGTCTCAGCAGCGTGTCAGCACCGTCTCAGCAGCGGCTCCCGCGTCTCAGCAGCTATCAACAGGTAGCATTTCTATTTTTGACGGAGCTGTTTCCAACTCGCGACAAGCTCAACAGAGCAGATCGCACCAGACAGGAAGTCCGACACTGAATCGGCATAATAAAACTTCCGTTTTTCAAAATAAAACAACCCGTGCAGCCTCCCGATCGTATTTCAGCAACAAACAGGAATAAAACAGACAGATAAAGACTCCATCTAGCTACGTAGCTACTGACACACGAAATAACTACAAACATCTAAGAAAGTTACCAGATCCAAATCCAAAACACCATAATAACTAGTTTGGCATGATCTTACATCCTTCCTTCCTTCATCTGTCCTTCCTTCCTTCCTTCCTTCCTTCCTTCCTTCCTTCCTTCCTTCCTTCCTTCCTGCCTTCTTTCTTCTTTCCTTCCTTCCTTCTTGTTCTTTCTTTCTTTCTTTCTCTCTAGGTAGATAAAATATCTAATATCTATCATTCTTTTGTGGTTACACCATTTGACATGTTCAGGAGCATTCAGTCTGACTTTTGGTAAAAAATGGTGCAAATGTCATTTAAATGATATAAAACCAACAAAAATACTAAATGTACATTTTAACAAACCTGATGCTGCTTTTAAATCTAGTTTAACTGATTTATGGATTCATCATCTTACCAACATTTATTATTACTGACCTATAAACAGATTAACTTTGGAAGATGCTGACTCGGTTTAAACTGCACTTTTCAGTCTAGTTTTGTCCATAATTTATGTTATTTAATCATTTATTTATAACGTTAAACAACCGGACCAGTGGTTTGATCATGTGACTCCAGAAAGACGCACAGCAGCGTTTTCTATCAGCAGGATGACATCATCACCGTTTTCTATCAGCAGGATGACATCATCACCGTTTTCTATCAGCAGGATGACATCATCACCGTTAATCCATAATGATGTATCATGATGGTATTCCCAGTGTGTGACCAGTGCTCCCAGCTATAGTATTCCCAGTGTGTGACCAGTGTGTGACCAGTGCTCCCATTTATAGTATTCCCAGTGTGTGACCAGTGGTATTCCCAGTGTGTGACCAGTGGTATTCCCAGTGTGTGACCAGTGGTATTCCCAGTGTGTGACCAGTGCTCCCAATGTGTGACCAGTGGTATTCCCAGTGTGTGACCAGTGGTATTCCCAGTGTGTGACCAGTGTTCCCAGCTATAGTATTCCCAGTGTGTGACCAGTGCTCCCAGCTATAGTATTCCCAGTGTGTGACCTGTGGTATTCCCAGTGTGTGACCAATGCTCCCAATGTGTGACCAGTGATATTCCCAGTGTGTGACCAGTGGTATTCCCAGTGTGTGACCAGTGCTCCCAGTCTGCAGGTACCTGTGGTCGCGGGTGTCCGGTCACCAGACACTGCAGCTCCAGAGTCTCTCCCTCTCTGATGGTGTAAACTCTCTCGGTGTAGCGCTCCTCCTCCACGTTACAGGCCTGACCCGAGTGCACGATCCGCACTGTAGGGGGCGCTGTGGACAAACACACACACACAACAATCACTATCAAAATGTGTCTGCGGCTGTTGTTTCCATAGCAACAAACCCCCAAAACCCAAACATTTAAATATTGAGTTCGTTCACAGTGAGCTGAGTTTAGATGAGAAACATTAAAATACACAATAAAACAAAACAGATGACCTTTAAAGAAAATAAAAATCTTAAAAGGAAAGATGTGAGACTCATTATGTTATTATTGAAACATGTAGAAAACAGTTTTGGTGTTATATAACAAGTATGGCTTCCATTTGTATGCCTCACTTAAAAACTACAATTCCCAAGAGGCGGCGCTTTGAGTTATTTTACAGTTCATGTGTGTCGTGATGAAGGTCTGACCGACTGAAGCCTTTAAATGAACACCGTGCAGAGCGATGTTCATCCTGTATTACTGGAACATGATTTAACCACAGACTGTATAAAGAAACAGACGTAACATCCGTGACGTCACCCATTGGTTTGTGGACTGCTGCTCGGAAGCCAATAGTTTCTAATCTAGGCAGCGCCATCTTGAAAATTTCAGGTGCATGCTGGGAAAAATAAAAACACGGGTTCTACTTATATGGGCATGAGGCGGGGCCATGGGCGGAGCGGGGAGGTTGCGATTGGTTACGAGGGCTGGATCTCGAGGACATCGGTCAATCAACCTGTCAATCAGGACGTAGCCACGCCCTAATGCATACCCTGCTTTATCGTCACATATAAAATCAGGGAGGCCAAAATGTCCCAAATGAACATCATACTGCATTGAAGAAGGCTTTAAACTAGCGATTGAGACCATAAACACATTTTGAAAACGTTTACTGAGGTTAGAAATCAAGTGAGAAGTTGGTGAATTCTCCATTGACTTGTATAGAGACGGTCGCCCCCTGGTGGCCTTTTGATAGAATGCAGCTCTAAGTTACTTCCTGGTTGGACCAGAACTCCCCACCTGGATTTATCTCATCAGTTTATGAATTAAAGGAGCAGTGTGTAAGATTTAGTGACATCTAGTGGTGAGTTTACAGACTGAAACCTCTCACTTCCTGTGTAGATATAAAGGCTCATTCTAAGCTAGACAGTATTCTTATTGTCAGCTGATTAAACCCTAATTAGTACATAGATATAAAGGTAAATTATTTAAATAAGATTGTGTGTTGACTGAAATGCTTCTTTGGACAATTTTCCCTGCGTAGGATTCATTCCTGAGGCGCCATTTATTATATTTATTTCTCTTCAAAGGTGACACAGATTATAACTACGCTGTCACGTTACTCATTATTGTCCTCGTTCTGTTTTTCCTTCCTTTCCTTCACACAGCAGTCGGTCTGTTTCTGGAACACTTCTACTCACTTTAACACTTTTAAAGAACGTTTAAACAGTTTCAACTTGTTTTTCTTCTCATATTTAATCACATCAGAGTTTATCTCTTCAGTAAACTTTAAGTCTTCTTCATCGTGCAGCTCTGATCCGCCCGCTCGCCTCGGAGCCGCGTGGAGCCCAGATGTAAAAATAAAACCTGACTGAACTCAGCCGGCATGTGAGCGGCTGTTCGCCTCAAACAGACGTTTACAGCCTGCAGGAAGTTCTCTACCTGTCGCCATGGGAACCACACTGCAGCGTGGCGTTTGAGTCCCTGCAAACCGCAGTAAAGAACGGCGTCCTCCGGGTGTTTTTATATACAGTGTTCCTGACAGTTCACAGAAGTTTGACGCCACACAAGAATCAAAACTTGTGGAAGTAAAGTTGAATAAACGCAGTAAAGACGACGGCGGCTCCTCTGGAGGATCGATTCTCCTCCTTCTGTTTCGCTGCTTTGGTCAAACGACGGCCGCAAAGTTTTACACTGAGAAGAAGAAAAAGTACTTTAAGGGTTCTTGGATTGGTATCATCAGGTCTGAAACATATCCAGTCCTGTTCCAGCAGAGATACGCCGCTGTCAGTTTCCTCCTGAAAGTTATTCTGAATGTTTATTTTATGTTTGAGGAACAAGCCGGGGTGACATGGTGACAGCAGGGTGTAACTATCATAATAATCAATATAATCAATAATGAACTGGTCCTGTGTGAGGAGAGCGTGTCACTGATACAGAACGTCTGTCAGAGAGAAAACTGCTTTCACCTCATATATTATTTATTTTGTCACGACGGAGCCCCTGCTGCTTAACCTTATTCTGTCTAAACTAAATATAAATTCAATTTATACAGACGTGATATGAAACAGTTTATTATTGATGTGATTATCAAAGTCAAACTTGATGCAGGAGATCTGACAGCAGCAGCAGCAGCAGCTGTCCAAAATGCACAAATGCAAATATTTTGGATATGTGAGTGAATACTGACCTTATTTTCTGCACTGAATTAAAGAGTTTAACAAGTTCACAAAATGAGGACTGATATTAAACGTTTGAATGTTAATCAGCTCGCAGTGATACAGGTTTTTAATTAAAGGATAAAGGCTCAGAGTTTGTTGCTTTCAGCCTGAACTCACCTGGAAGCTCAGGTCAGGTCTGCTGAGCTCAGACTGTCTGAAACACATTCAGCTAATTAAAGATGAGAAATTATAAACGAGCAGCAGAAGAAAAAGGTCAGCGGGAAATTAATTTTTAATTGACAGGAGCAGCAGCGTGGACCACTAACCCGGATCTGATCTGGACCCAGATCAGCGTCCGAGGCCGCCGGCTGGATTTAAGAAGAAGAACATTAAAGTATCTGAATTATAAAAGCTTTTTAAACTGATCTCATACTGTTTGTTTCACAGCGCTGGAGCTAAAACTGTAAAAACATGGTTCCTCTTTGTTTTACAGCTGGACTGATCGAAGGTTTAAATATGAAGCAGAGTCGGTTCATGTCTGGATTGAAGAGGAATAAACTGATTATTGAGTTAAACTCTGTAACAGGAGTCAGTTTGGTCTGATCAGGAGTGATGGTTATTTAGCCTCATGGTTTAGTGGAGCCTCATGATCAGGACTAAAAACCAGGACTTCAGTCTTATCTGTGTTCAGTGACAGGAAGTTGGAAACCGTTGGTCCTTAAAAAGCCTCCAGGAAGAGAAGAGCGCCGGGCTTTGAAGCCAATTTGACACAGTGGCCGAACTGTGTAATTACATCACGTGATGCTGTCGGGCCCAAAAACACTTCCACAGACTTCCATTGTAGGAGAAACGTCTGCAAATCAGAACTATTTCTCTGAGCGTCACAACTAGAAATGAGTCATTAAAAGCGAATAACTGAAGAATCGTTGGCGAGTCTAAAGTCGACCTCCATGCTGTCTTGCTGCAATGAGTCACTGAGCTGTCTACAATAACCACCACATGCATAAAGGTCTGACCCTAAAATGAAAATAATGAATTTGTAAATGGGCAAGTTTATGTCCCAACATCGTCAGAAATGATGTAAATCCAGAAAAAATATAACTTTAAACAGCTCAGTGTTCAATAGCTGTGACCTCCATGATGTCTTGCTGCAATGAGTCACTGAGCTGTAGTCTAGTATTCAGGTTCATTAGCAGCTTTCAGCCACTAGGAGGAGCTCTAAGCTTCAGAGTGAACGTTTACTGCTGCCCTCGGCTACTTTGACTCAGTAGTAAGTTAGCCTGCTAGCTAGCTGACTGGTAGTAAGTTAGCCTGCTAGCTAGCTGACTGGTGGTAAGTTAGCCTGCTAGCTGGCTGACTGGTAGTAAGTTAGCCTGCTAGCTAGCTGACTGGTAGTAAGTTAGCCTGCTAGCTGGCTGACTGGTAGTAAGTTAGCCTGCTAGCTAGCTGACTCGGTAGTACGTTAGCCTGCTAGCTAGCTGACTGGAGGGAACATGATGCAAACGAAGACACACTAAAGTCCAGCGTGGTTTAAAAGCTTCCAGAAAGTAAAGGATAATGTTGTCAGGTGTGAAATATGTGGAGCAGAGTTGAGCTACGGTGGCTTCACACGGACAAAAAGCTGCTGTCTACTGTAGGCATGGGCCGGTATGAGATTCTGGCGGCAAAAATATCACGGTTTCACGGTATGGGGATATTGCGATTACAGCTCTAAAATGTTCCTAAAAGGAAGAATATACACTGTAATGACATTGTGATGGGTCGTGATACTCAGCTGCTCCACCTGAGGGATTTCTGACCAGCACTTCCTGTCTTTGACCAGCACTTCCTGTCTTTGACCAGACAAAAAAAAAAAACAGACAGAAAATTTGGCGGTTTTGGTTATCGTGGCTTTTTCAAATCGCGGTATACCTTGAACACAGTTATCATCCCATGCCTAGTCTGCTGTGACGGTTGCTAAGGGAGACGGACCTGACTCAGAGAGAAAGCTAACGTTACGTCTCTCATTGCTAACACGATGGTAAAGGAAATGCTCAGCGATGTTTAATGTTTGCTAGGTCTGTAATGAATGTGTTTCTGTAAAGAAATGAAGGCTGATTATCATTTAAATTAAGTTTGTGCAGTTAAATGTTTGTAATGAATATTGAAAGTTAGTTTTTGACACATTCAAGCTCTCATTTAGCTCATTAACCCTTTATCGGGCAAATAATTATATTTTCTAACTTCTGTAAATATCCCAAAATATCCTTCCTTCCTTCCTTCCTTTCCTTCTTTCCTTCCTTCCTGCCTTCTTTCGTCCCTTCCTCTTTTCCTTTCTCCCTCCCTCGTTCCTTATTTCCTCCGTCCTTCCTTCCTTTCCTTCCTTCCTCCCTCCTTCTCTCCTCCCTTCCTTCTTTCCTTCCTTCCTTCCTTTCCTTACTTCTATCTGTCCTTCCTCCCTCCCTCTTTCTCTCCTCCCTTCCTTCCTCCATCCCCCTTTCTTCTTCCTTCCTTCCTTCTTTCTTCCCTTCCTCCTTCTCTCTTTCTTTCCTCCCCCCTACCTTCTTTCCTCCCTCCTTCCTTCCCATCCTTCCTTCCTCCCTTCTTCCTTCCCATCCTTCCTTCCTTTCTCCCTTCTTCCTTCCCATCCTTCCTTCCTTCCTTCCTCCCTTCCCTCCTTCCTTCCTTCCTTCCTTTCAATGAGTGTCCTATAAAGGGTTAATGTCGGTGTGAATATTTGGATGGTCTCGAGCACATCAGCAGTCTCAACCTGTGAAATCACTCGTTTCACCAGAAGAGTCGAACAGTTCAATCATTTTATCCTCATGCTAGTTGGTAGCCGGCTCAGTCAGCTGCTGTCTGGCTCCAACGATGAGGAAGAACGCTCAGCAGCTCTCACAGGAACCAACCGACGCTGTAAACCTCTATTTATACATCTGTGGTGATTACTGGCTGAACAGGCTCAGCTGGGAGTGAAGGAAGAAGGGAGGAAGGAAAGAAGGAAGGAAGGAAGAAGAAAGGGGGATGGAGGAAGGAAAGAAGGAAGGAAGGAACACTCCTCAGCTGGGAGCGACACACAGGTGAAACCATGAATAACACATTCTGCTGTTTGTGTGTCAGCAGCTGTGAGGCTTCCTGCATCTTTTTATGGAAGGAAGGAAGGAAGGAAGGAAGGATGGGAAGGAAGAAGGGAGGAAGGAAGGAAGGATGGGAAAGAAGGAGGGAGGAAAGAAGGAAGGAAGGAAGGAAGGAAGGAAGGAAGAAAGGAAGGAAGGAAGGAAGGAAGGAAGGAAGGAAGAAGGGAGGAAGAAAGGAGGAAGGAAGGAAGGAAGGATGGGAAGGAAGAAAGGAGGAAGGAAGGAAGGAAGGAAGGAAGGAAGGAAGGAAGGAAGGAAGGTAGGAATTTATTCTGCTGTTTGTGTGTCAGCAGCTGTGAGGCTTCCTGCATCTTTTTATGGAAGGAAGGAAGGAAGGAAGGAAGGAAGGAAGGAAGGAAGGAAGGGAGGAAGGAAGGAACCAACCAGCAGCTGTGAGGCTTCCTGCATCTTTTTATTTTTACCCTCCGTCTCTATTTGTGTCTGACCCGCCTGCATCTGTGAGTTACTACAGAGACTCGTGGGAGTTTCGCTCAGGAACACACGAGGCTGAAATATCTCATTTAAAAACGGGGAACTCCAGTTTTTCATCAGTAGGAGAAGAAGAAGGAAGGAAGGAAGGGAAGAGAAGGAAGGAAGGCTGGGAAGGAAGGAGGGAGGAAGGAAAGAAGGTAGGGGGGAGGAAAGAAAGAGAGAAGGAGGAGGGAAGGAAGGGAGGAAGGAAGGAAGGAAGGAAGGAAGGAAGGAGGGAAGGGAGGAAAGACAGGAAGGAAGCAGGGAAGGGAGGAAGGAAGGAAGGAAGGATGGGAAGGAAGAAGGGAGGAAGGATGGGAAGGAAGGAGGGAGGAAGGAAAGAAGGAAGGAAGGAAGGTAGGGGGGAGGAAAGAAAGAGAGAAGGAGGAAGGGAAGAAAGAAGGAAGGAAGGAAGAAGAAAGGGGGATGGAGGAAGGAAAGAAGGAAGGGAGGAGAGAAGGAGGGAGGCAGGAAGGACAGATGGAAGGAAGGAAAGGAAGGAAGGACGGAGGAAATAAGGAACGAGGGAGGGAGAAAAGAAAAGAGGAAGGGAAGAAAGAAGGCAGGAAGGAAGGAAGGAAGGAAGGAAGGAAGGAAGGAAGGAAGGAAGGAAGGAAGGAAGGAAGGCTGAAATAAACTTCACTGTTTCAGCCTCTTCAGAAAAGCCTCTGACTGAAGTGCATGCTGGGAGAAAATCAGTCCATTGAGGGGGATGTGTGTGTGTGTGTGTATGTGTGTGTGTGTGTGTGTGTGTGCATGTGTGTGTGTGTGTGTGTGGAGGGGGGGGGGGTAGTTTGATGACATCAGCAGGAAACGTTAGCGGAGTCATCGGAGGACAAGAGAGAAAAAAACCCAACACAATCTAAAAATAGAAAGGAGAGAAAAAAGTAGGACAACCAGATCATCTACTCCTCCTCTCCTCCTCCTCCTCTTCTTTATCTCCTCTTCTCCTCCTCTTTGTCCTCTTTTCCTTCTCTTCCTCATCTCTTTCCTCCTCCACTCTGTCCTCTTTTCCTTCTCTTCCTCTTATCGTTTCCTCCTCTTCTCCTCCAGTTTGTCCTCTTTTCCTTCTCTTCCTCTTCTCATTTCCTCCTCCTCTTCTCCTCCTCTTTGTCCTCTTTTCCTTCTCTTCCTCTTCTCATTTCCTCCTTCTCCTCTCCTCCACTTTGTCCTCTTGTCCTCCTCTTTGTCCTCTTTTCCTTCTCTTCCTCTTCTCATTTCCTCCCCCGTCTTTGTCCTCTTTCCCCTCTCTTCCTCTTCTCATTTCCTCCTCCTCTTTTCCTTCTCTTCCTCTTCTCATTTCCTCCTCCACTTTGTCCTCTTCCTCTTCTCTTCCTCCTCCTCCTCTCAAGCTGCAGCCATGTTCAGATTCCTATCTTCATGTTCAGCTCTCGTTCAGATGCTTTTTCTCTCTTCCTTTTTTCTGATGTGAAATAGTGGGTTTTTATTTCCTTAGAGAAGAGAGGAAGCTAAACGGCCTGTTAGAGTCAGAGGCTGAACTGAGGCTCTGCATTAAGGAGCAGGAGAAGATTAATAAGGAGTTTAATTCCAGCAGAGACTCAGAGTATTAGAGCTCAGAGCTGCAGATGTGAAGAATATGTTTGTTTTAAGGTATGAAGCCTTACAGCGTGCAAACTAACTATTCATATATTTATAATCTATCAATTAAGAGTCACTTTAATATCAGATTTAGTTATTTAATCAGATGGATGTTAACCCTTAAACAGGCTGGAGTGGAAAATCCTTTTTAGTTATGTCATTTGCACCTAAAGTAAGGAAGGAAGGAAGGAAGGAAGGAAGGAAGGAAAGAAGGAAAGGAAAGGAGGGAAGAAGGAAGGAAAGGAAGGAGGGAGGAAGGAAGGAAGGAAAGAAGGAGGGATGAAGGAAGGAAGGAAGGAAAGGAGGGAGGAAGGGAAGGAAAGGAGGGAGGAAGGGAAGGAAAGGAGGGAAGAAGGAAGGAAAGGAGGGCGGAAGGAAGGAAGGAAGGAAGGAAAGGAGGGAAGAAGGAAGGAAAGGAGGGAGGAAGGGAAGGAAAGGAGGGAAGAAGGAAGGAAAGGAGGGCGGAAGGAAGGAAGGAAGGAAGGAAGGGTTGGAAAAAATGAAGGAAGTAAGGGAGGAAAGAAGGAACAGTCAGTACAGTATAATATAAATATAATTTAACTGTTAATATGTCTGAGATATGCACATGAAAGCCTTTCTGGGATTAATCAGTCTGTTATTTTGCTGCTCCCAGTGCATTATGGGATGGACTCAGCAGCATCCACTGACCTGAGTCCAGCAGGAGGTCAGAGGTCAGATGGTGATTTACGACAGCGTGGGGTCAGAGGTCAGAGGTCAGATTACAGCCGAGCAATCGGAGCGTGTGATTGGATTAAATTCTGTTTAAACCTGAACTTTGATTTATTACACACACACACACACACACACACACACACACACACACACACACACACACACACACACACACACCTTAAACCTGAACTCTGATTTATTACACACACACACACACACACACACACACACACACACACACACACACACACCTTAAACCTGAACTCTGATTTATTACACACACACACACACACACACACACACATACACACACACACCTTAAACCTGAACTCTGATTTATTACATTTACATCAACAACAACTGTAATAAAATCAGCAACATCAGATGTACCGTTTCCATAGCAACACACACACACATCTCGCCCGGCCGTAGTGTACCGTTTCCATAGCAACACACACACACATCTCGCCCGGCCGTAGTGTACCGTCTCCATAGCAACACACACACACACACATCTCGCCCGGCCTTAGTTTACCGTCTCCATAGCAACACACACACACACACACACACATCTCGCCTGACCATAGTGTACCATCTCCATAGCAACACATACACACACACATCTCGCCCGACCTTAGTGTACCGTCTCCATAGCAACACACACACACATCTCGCCCGGCCGTAGTGTACCATCTCCATCTCCATAGCAACACACACACACACACACACACACACACACACACACACACACACACACACACACACACACACACACACACACACACACACACACACACACACACACACACACACACAAATCTTGCCTGGCTGTAGTGTAACGTCTCCATAGCAACACACACGCACACACATCTCGCCCGGTCGTAGTGTACCGTCTCCATAGCAACACACATCTCGCCCGGCTGTAGTGTACCGTCTCCATAGCAACACAGACATACACATCTCGCCCGGCCGTAGTGTACCGTCTCCATAGCAACACACACACACACACACATCTCGCCCGAGGCTTAGTGTACCGTCTCCATAGCAACACACACATACACATTTCGCCCGGCCGTAGTGTACCGTCTCCATAGCAACACACACACATACATCTCGCCCGGCCGTAGTGTACCGTCTCCATAGCAACACACACACACACATCTCGCCCGACCTTAGTGTACCGTCTCCATAACAACACACACACACATCTCGCCCGGCCGTAGTGTACCGTCTCCATAGCAACACACACACACATCGTGCCCGACCGTAATGTACCGTCTCCATAGCAACAACCCTCCACACTAGCCGCGGGATCCTGGTCAGAGCTCGGAGCATAAAAATCTGGATTTGTGGTTAAAGAGTTAAAACATGCAAACTTTCACCTGCAGCCATTCATGCCGAGTGGATTGGATGGATCTAATTCCTGGTTCAGAGGTGATTACAGAGACCCTGAGGCGGGTGGGGGGGGGGGGGGGGGGGGGGTAATTCCTGACTTTAGGAGGCGTGTGTGTTGTGAGTGTTTTGTATGCAGCTCCTCGTATCGCAGGGATCAGCCGCTCTGCCGGGTTCCAGCCGGATTCATCACTTATTAGAACGGGAGCGCGGGAGGGATAGACTAATACCTGGTTTTAGGAGGGAAATGGAAAATACCTGAGCCAGAACAGGATCGTGAGGGTTGGAGGGATGGAGGGATGGAGGGTTGGAGGGATGGAAGGTTGGAGGGATGGAGGGTTGGAGGGATGGAGGGATGGAGGGAGGAGGGATGGAGGGATGGAGGGTTGGATGGTTGGAGGGATGGAGGGATGGAGGGTTGGAGGGTTGGAGGGTTGGAGGGGGTGGAGGGATGGAGGGATGGAGGGGTGGAGGGTTGGAGGGATGGAGGGTTGGAGGGTTGGAGGGGTGGATGGTTGGAGGGATGGATGGAGGAATGGAGGGATGGAGGGTTGGAGGGTTAGAGGGATGGAGGGGTGGGGGGATGGAGGGGGTGGGGGGATGGAGGGTTGGAGGGTTGGAGGGATGGAGGAATGGAGGGTTGGAGGGATGGAGGGTTGGAGGGAGGAGGGATGGAAGAATGGGGGGATGAGGGTTGGAGGGATGGAGGGATGGAGGGTTGGAGGGATGGAGGGACGGAGGGATGGAGGGGTGGAGGGGTGGAGGGGTTGGAGGGTTGGAGGGGTGGAGGGGTGGAGGGATGGTAGGTTGGAGGTGTGGAGGGATGGAGGAGTGGAGGGTTGGAGGGATGGAGGGTTGGAGGAATGGAGGAATGATAGATGGAGGGTTGGAGGGGCGGAGGGATGGAGGGATGGAGGGGTAGAGGGATGGAGGGATGGATGGTTGGAGGGATGGAGGGTTGGAGGGATGGAGGGAGGAGGGATAGAAGAATGGAGGGATGGAGGGTTGGATGGATGGAGGGATGGAGGGATGGAGGGACGGAGGGGTGGAGGATGGAGGGATGAGGGTTGAGGGTTGGAGGGATGGAGGGATGGAGGGTTGGAGGGATGGAGGGATGGAGGGTTGGAGGGATGGAGGGCCGGAGGGATGGAGGGGTGGAGAGGTGGAGGGATGGAGGGATGTAGGGTTGGAGGATTGCGGGTTGGAGGAGTGGAGGGATGAGGGATGGAGGGTTCGAGGGATGGAGGGTTGGAGGGTTGGAGGGATGGAGGGATGGAGGGATTGCGGGTTGGAGGGGTGGAGGGATGAGGGATGGATGGTTGGAGGGATGGAGGGATGGAGGGTTGGAGGGGTGGAGGGTTGGAGGGATGTAGGGTTGGAGGGGTGGAGGGATGGAGGGTTGGAGGGATGGAGGGGTGGAGGGGTGGAGGGATGGAGGGTTGGAGGGGTGGAGGGATGGAGGGATGGAGGGTTGGAGGGATGGAGGGATGGAGGGTTGGAGGGATGGAGGGGATGGAGGGTTGGAGGGGTTGAGGGAGGGAGGGGAGGAGGGATGGAGGGATGGAGGAGGAGGGATGGAGGGAGGAGGATGGAGGGATGGAGGGTTGGAGGGAGGGAGGGATGGAGGGATGGAGGGTTGGAGGGTTGGAGGGATGAGGGATGGAGGGTTGGAGGGATGGAGGGTTGGAGGGGTGAGGGATGGAGGGATGACGGAAAGGAGGGGTGGAGGGATGGAGGAATGATGGATGGAGGGATGGAGGGTTGGAGGGAGGAGGATGGAGGGTTGGAGGGATGTAGGGTTGGAGGATGGAGGGTTGGAGGGTTGGAGGTTGGATGGTTGGAGGGGTGGAGGGTGGAGGGATGGAGGAGGGGTGGAAGGAGGGAGGAGGGGTGGGATGGATGGTTGGAGGGATGGAGGGGTGGAGGGATGGGATGGGAGTGGAGAGGTGGAGGAATGGGAGGGATGGAGAGGTGGAGATTGGAGGGATGGATGGGACGGAGGATGAGGAAGGAGGTTGGTCGGAGGAGGGATGGTGGGGATGGAGGGTTGGAGGGTGAGGGAGGGAGGGATGGAGGGTGGAGGGTTGGAGGGGTTGGAGGATGGAGGGATGAGGGATGGGAGGGATGGAGGGTTGGTGGAGGGATGGAGGGATGGAGGGGAGGATGGAGGGGATGGAGGGGGATGGGAGGGAGGAGGGATGGAGGGATGGAGGGTGGAGGGAGGGAGGGATGGAGGGATGGAGGGTGGGTGGGTGGGAG
>JAJDFG010001873.1:0-24469 GCA_021039105.1 Scomber colias | reverse complement strand
TTCCTTTATTTCTCTTTCCTTCCTGCTCTCCTTTTTTTATCTCTTTATTTCCTCTCTCATTCTTTCCTTTCCAATTAAATATGCTACCTTTGCTTTTTAATTATTTCCCATTTTCATTCATTACTTCCTTCTTTGCTTCCTTCCTCACCTCGTTTCTTCCATTTTCTAATTTCATCTTCCTCTTCTTTTCTTTTCTTTTCTTCCTTTTTTTCTTTATTTCCTATTTATTCCTTGATTTCTTCTTTTCCCTCCTTTTTCCTTTAATCCTACTTATTTCCATTTTCCATTTTCAGTCTTTCTTCTTATTTTTCTGTCTCTTTTCTTCTTATTTCCTCTCTCATTCTTTCCTTTCCACCTAAATATGCTACCTTTCCTTTTTAATTATTTCCCATTTTCATGCATTACTTCCTTCCTCACCTCCTTTCTTCCATTTTGTAATTTCATCTTCCTCTTCTTCCTTTTTTCCCCTATTTCTTTATTTCCTATTTATTCTTATTTTCCCTCCTTTTTCCTTTAATCCCACTTATTTCCATTTTCAGTCTTTATTCTTATTTTTCCTTCTTTTTTCTTCTTACTTCCTCTCTTCCTGTTCCAGGTAAGGGAAACACAGTCGGCACATTATTTGAGACGTATTGAAACTCGTACATGTTGAACTCACTGAATCACTTCCTGTTTCTTTCTGACCCGTGTGTGTTTTATTCTTCATTTCTTTGACTGAAGCCTTTAAAAGGTGAGTTTTTAAGAGTGATTTGAAGGTATGGGGGTCTGTACAGTCTCTGATGGGTTTGGGGAGTGAATTCCAGAGAGTGGGTGGGGGGGGGGGGAGGGGCAGCATTCTTAAATTGTATTGATTAATCTCATTGCATCTGATCAACTCTGATTACTGATGAGTATCAATAGAAAATAAAAAGAGGAATGTGTCCTGAAAACTAAATGATTCCACCTTTATGGGAGCATCAGAGTTGGACCTCACTCTCAGTAATCTGTCACTGCTCTGCTGGATTATCAGCTGTTACTCGTGATGAGAACATAGAAACATTTCAGAGATTTGAATGAGTGTTTGTGTCTCTATTTAAAACAGAACCAGGGATCAGGTTTCAGGTTTCTTATCCAGAGGATCTCCTGGCTGACACAGCGAGGAGGAAAAAAGCAGCACGGTGCAGCATCAGTAAATCCTCACTAAGCTCCTTTTTCTTCGTGGCATCCATTTTTGGAGAAAGACTGACACAGAACTTCCATTACCATGCTGGCAGGTCCAGCCTGCCAATGAAGGAGGAAATGAGACTAATTATTTCCTGAGTGGAAGTCAAGATTTTCTTCTGTGAGCGTGGAGACTTGAGGCCTGGAGGCTGAGCGCTGGATACACAGCCACCTGAGCTCTGCTGCTACCTGCGGCCAGACGCTGCTCCAACCATCCCCACCCTCCTCCACCTCCACCGCTCTGCTGCTACCTGCAGCCAGATGCTCCGACCATCCCCACCTCCTCCACCACCACCTCCACCTGAGCTCTGCTGCTACCTGCGGCCAGATGCTCCAACCATCCCCAACCTCCACCTCCTCCACCTGAGCTCTGCTGCTACCTGCGGCCAGACGCTGCTCCAACCATCCCCAACCTCCACCTCCTCCACCTGAGCTCTGCTGCTACCTGCGGCCAGACGCTGCTCCAACCATCCCCACCCTCCTCCACCACCACCTCCACCTGAGCTCTGCTGCTACCTGCGGCCAGATGCTCCGACCATCCCCGACCTCCTCCACCTCCTCCTCCACCACCACTCTGCTGCTACCTGCGGCCAGATGCTCCAACCATCCCCACCTCCTCCACCACCACCACCACCGCTCTGCTGCTACCTGCGGCCAGATGCTCCGACCATCCCCACCTCCTCCACCACCACCGCTCTGCTGCTACCTGCGGCCAGATGCTCCGACCATCCCGACCCTCCTCCACCTGAGCTCTGCTGCTACCTGCGGCCAGATGCTCCGACCATCCCCGACCTCCTCCTCCACCTGAGCTCTGCTGCTACCTGCGGCCAGATGCTCCGACCTCCTCCACCTCCTCCTCCACCACCGCTCTGCTGCTACCTGCGGCCAGATGCTCCAACCATCCTGACCTCCACCACCACCACCACCACTCTGCTGCTACCTGCGGCCGGATGCTCCGACCGTCCCGACCTCCTCCACCTGAGCTCTGCTGCTACCTGCGGCCAGACGCTCCAACCATCCCGACCTCCTCCACCTGAGCTCTGCTGCTACCTGCGGCCAGATGCTCCGACCATCCCCACCCTCCTCCACCTCCTCCTCCACCTGAGCTCTGCTGCTACCTGCGGCCAGATGCTCCGACCTTCCCCGACCTCCTCCACCTCCTCCTCCACCTGAGCTCTGCTGCTACCTGCGGCCAGATGCTCCGACCATCCCCACCTCCTCCACCACCACCGCTCTGCTGCTACCTGCGGCCAGATGCTCCGACCGTCCCGACCTCCTCCACCTGAGCTCTGCTGCTACCTGCGGCCAGACGCTGCTCTGACCGTCCCCGACCTCCTCCACCTCCTCCTCCACCACCGCTCTGCTGCTACCTGCGGCCAGACGCTGCTCCAACCATCCCCACCCTCCTCCACCTCCACCGCTCTGCTGCTACCTGCGGCCAGATGCTCCAACCGTCCCCACCCTCCACCTCCTCCACCACCACCACCGCTCTGCTGCTACCTGCGGCCAGATGCTCCGACCGTCCCGACCTCCTCCACCTGAGCTTTACTGCTACCTGCGGCCAGATGCTCCGACCGTCCCGACCTCCTCCACCTGAGCTCTGCTGCTACCTGCGGCCAGATGCTCCAACCGTCCCCGACCTCCACCTCCTCCTCCACCTGAGCTCTGCTGCTACCTGCGGCCAGATGCTCCGACCATCCCCACCCTCCTCCACCTGAGCTCTGCTGCTACCTGCGGCCAGACGCCGCTCCAACCATCCCCACCCTCCTCCACCTCCACCGCTCTGCTGCTACCTGCGGCCAGATGCTCCAACCGTCCCCACCCTCCACCTCCTCCACCACCACCACCGCTCTGCTGCTACCTGCGGCCAGACGCCGCTCCAACCATCCCCACCCTCCTCCACCTCCACCGCTCTGCTGCTACCTGCGGCCAGATGCTCCAACCGTCCCCACCCTCCACCTCCTCCACCACCACCACCGCTCTGCTGCTACCTGCGGCCAGATGCTCCGACCGTCCCGACCTCCTCCACCTGAGCTCTGCTGCTACCTGCGGCCAGATGCTCCGACCGTCCCGACCTCCTCCACCTGAGCTTTACTGCTACCTGCGGCCAGATGCTCCGACCGTCCCGACCTCCTCCACCTGAGCTCTGCTGCTACCTGCGGCCAGATGCTCCAACCGTCCCCGACCTCCACCTCCTCCTCCACCTGAGCTCTGCTGCTACCTGCGGTCAGATGCTCCGACCATCCCCACCCTCCTCCACCTGAGCTCTGCTGCTACCTGCGGCCAGACGCTGCTCCAACCATCCCCACCCTCCTCCACCTCCACCGCTCTGCTGCTACCTGCGGCCAGATGCTCCAACCGTCCCCACCCTCCACCTCCTCCACCACCACCGCTCTGCTGCTACCTGCGGCCAGATGCTCCGACCATCCCCACCCTCCTCCACCTGAGCTCTGCTGCTACCTGCGGCCAGATGCTCCGACCGTCACCTCCTCCTCCTCCACCTGAGCTCTGCTGCTACCTGCGGCCAGATGCTCAGACCATCCCCACCCTCCTCCACCTCCTCCTCCACCTGAGCTCTGCTGCTACCTGCGGCCAGATGCTCCGACCATCCCGACCTCCCCCACCTGAGCTCTGCTGCTGCTGCTCCTCTGCTTCACCCTGGAATCACTGCTGGGTGAAAAACTAAAAGGTCTGCAACACGTTAACCCTTTACAGGACACTCATTGAAAGGAAGGGAGGAAGGAAAGGAAGGAAGGAAGGAAGGAAGGAAGGAAGGAAAGAAGGATATTTTGGGATATTTACAGAAGTTACCAAATATAATTATTTGCCCAATAAAGGGTTAAACATTAAACCTGCGTTCACATATGTGTCCTCTAGTTTTCAGCAGGAACAAATAGTGATATGTTTAAGTTATTATCACTGATTACTGATCATCCAGACTGGACCCTGAGCTCATACAGACCAGACCCAACATCCAGACTGGACCCTGAGCTCATACAGACCAGAACAGACCTAACATCCAGACCGGACCCTGAGCTCATCCAGAACAGACCCAACATCCAGACTGGACCCTGAGCTCATAGAGAACAGACCCAACATCCAGACTGGACCCTGAGCTCATAGAGAACAGACCCAACATCCAGACTGGACCCTGAGCTCACACAGAACAGACCCAACATCCAGACTGGACCCTGAGCTCACACAGACCAGACCCAACATCCAGACTGGACCCTGAGCTCATACAGACCAGACCTAACATCCAGACTGGACCCTGAGCTCATACAGAACAGACCAGACCTAACATCCAGACTGGACCCTGAGCTCATACAGAACAGACCAGACCTAACATCCAGACTGGACCCTGAGACTTCCAGTGACTCTCTGACCAATCAGAGGCCGGCAGTCTGATGACGTCACATTTAGTATTGACTCGGCTCGCTAGAACCTCAACAGAGCAGATACTAAAACAAGTACCAGGTACCAGATACTATCCCTAGTGGAGAAGATAAAACCTACAGAAACATGAATCAGTCCTCCAGGAAACTGATATTACAGAACAATCATTTACATACATTCAAGAAATCGTTGCAATTGAAATGTCCAAATCAACAGACTGCTTGTGATCTGGACAAACTGTCATCATGCAGCACACAGGAAGTGACTACATGTGACTCTTCACTGGCACAAAAATTGCTTGCTATATTCTCCCAGTTCCCACTTTTACCGCACAAAGAGCACAAAGAACATTACAAATGATATCAGAAGTTTTGAGAAAATTCTAAACCAAGTAATTTAGCTGCAATAGTCACCGAAGAAAGAAAAACGAAAAACCATATTTAAAAATAGGAATCCTGGAGGAAGTGATTAGCATAAACATGCTACCAATGCTAACGTACTGTATGCTAATGTGACAAATCGACAGCTGGTCTGAATCTTTCCTATTTTTAGCCTCCTGTGATCCTTTGGACATGCAGATATTATTTTCCCTTTTGTTCCCCCACAGTAAATTGTGCGAGTCTAAAGTACAGACTGAAGGTATTTATTATAACAAGGAGGAGTGATTTACTGCATAAAATTCCTCTGATAGTTTCCTAATTTGATTTTCAGCAGAATATTCCAGCTCTGTTCCCATGTGTATCAATTTAACTGTCGTTATGCTTCGTCTCTCCAAAAAAACAATATGGATTCTCACTCAGACGGACCTCAGGGACCCAGCGTCAGTTATCAATCACAGTTCATCTAAGATTTTATATTTAAAAGACACATAAAGAACCAATAAGTCTGAATTCATTTGAAGGTTTAGTTCAGCTTTTGTACACTAAGCTGTTTGCATGTTTCTTCACGTAGGTCAGTGTAGAAAATGAAGTGAAAGTCGTGTCAGGGCCATTTTTCTTCTAATTGCAAAACCATGCTGAGTGCGGTGTGTAATAGATATGCAAGTGCAGTTATACACTTCCTTGTTGTGACTCTGTGGTTGTAAATTGTTTTAAAATGTCTTGAGGAAGGGCCGTGAAAGCACTGAAAGATGAGGAAGGAAGCTTGTTCAGCGTTTCTCCGTATGTCGCTCGGACACTGGAGAACCCAAACACGGAGAAGTGGGAGTCATTAGGTGAAGAAGAGGAGGGCACTGATGGTTCAAACAGCTGTAATGTTTAGAGAAACTCACTGCCCACTGCAGGTATTTAACTTCTCTGTTACAAATCGAGCCTAAACGATGGATCCAGCTTATTGCAACTTGGGGCTTATTATTTTTTACAGTTTTCACCATCATTTCCACATCTGTAATAATAACACTGTACTCACCAGGTAATTGCAGAGATCTGGGAACACATCGCTGAAAATATGTGATGTGGGTGTGTACAGACTTCCTGTTCAGTGACTGATTATTACCAACATTTCAGGTGTCCTTGCTTTTTATCACCAAATAAAGTAGAGGAGCAGGATAAACTGCTGGTTTTACAACACGCTTTTTTCAGGGTTTATAGTTTTTAGTGATGTCTCGATGAAAATCAGAGCTTTTAAGGCGGGAATTTATCGGCCTACACAGCGAGCTGTAAAGCCACGACCAAGAAAAACAGCAACTGAAGAATGGCGACAAGGATAGATGAGATTGATGCATGACTGAACTGACAGTAACTCTTCCAACTCGTATTTAACCATCGTTTATCATCAGTCTCACACAGTCACACATGCTACATAGCAGCTGACTTTTGTTGCTTATTGTTCCCATAGATATAAAAGAAACAGACGTAACATCCGTGACGTCACCAATTGGTTTGTGGACTGCTGCTCGGAAGCCGATAGTTTCGAATCTGGGCAGCGCCATCTTGAAAACCTCAGGTGCATGCTGGGAAAAATAAAAACACAGATTCTACTTATATGGGCATGAGGCGGGGCCATGGGCGGAGCGGGGAGGTTGCTATGGTTACAAGGGCTGGATCTCGAGGACATTGGTTAATCAACCTGTCAATCAGGACGTAGCCACGCCCTAATGCATACCCTGCTTTATCGTCACATATAAAATCAGGGAGGCCAAAATGTCCCAAATGAACATCATACTGCATTGAAGAAGGCTTTAAACTAGCGATTGAGACCATAAACACATTTTGAAAACGTTTACTGAGGTTAGAAATCAAGTGAGAAGTTGGTGAATTCTCCATTGACTTGTATAGAGACAGTCGCCCCCTGGTGGCCTTTTGATAGAATGCAGCTCTAAGTTACTTCCTGGTTGGCCTCATTTCAGAGGACCGGAGCTCCCTGCCTGGTTGCTCCTAATTGCACTCTTTTCTTGTGTCCTTTCATCTCTGTACTGACCAATGAAAGTAGTAATTGTAATGGATGCTGACTGGCTGGTTAATACAAGGGCTGACATGCAAACAAATTTCCAAATGGCCATCACTTCTGATTGAAATGCATGCTGGGATACTTGTTTTCCCAGGTTGACAGCTTGGATTTAATGAGTCAACTAGAAATCAGACTCCAAGACGGTGAGAGACAGACAAGACAACCAAAAACATTTCCCAGGTTTACGTCGTGTGTCCCACTGCACATGCTCAGTAGTGTTACTCACATAGACTTTACATTACTTTTCTAGGCTTTGGGAAAGTTTACAAATATATATAAATTTCATAAAACAGAGTAATAATTGACTTTGTTTGCAGTATAAACGCTCCTGTCAACGTTACAGTGTTTTTAGTATCAAAGTCTTTTTGTTCCTATACTTCCACCACAGCTCAACAGGAAACACTAAGAGGGAATCTGATGCTAAACAGACTGTAAATGTGTCAGATATCACTTAATATGACTAACTCACACTGATGAAGCTCAATAAAAGCTTCACATAAATGACTGTGTGGATTTAGACCTCCATCACTTCCATTGAAATCACATCTGAAGGAGATTTAATAGTGAGTATGAACAGGAGGAATGATTACACAGAGGTTCATATGGACACCTGACTTGTTTTAAGACTCAATGGAAACACTGTGAACCTGTTCTTTAAGTCCAGAGGAGTTTTGGCAGAGTGGTCAAACTTGTTAACTTGTTATTGCAGCATCTCATGATGCACACTGGCCCATAAATCATTTTCACACACACATCAGAAAAGAATCAGCTGTTAAATGGTGAATATTTATTTTCTGAAGCAACTCTTTGTATAATCAGAATTTGATCCCTTCAGTCCAATAACATTTGGAAAGTCTAGAATAGCTGTATAATTCAATTATTCATATGATTGTTAGAGAATGACTACTGAGCATGCTCGACATGCTTGGACATCCACTTCCTCTCATACATTAATGATGACAGCACTGTATCTCCTTACACATCCATGGTTGGCACAGTTTTTACAGCCTGCGTCTGCTCTCATGTCCCAAATCTGAAAATCTTTTACTCGTTACTGTTCATGTAGTTGTGATGAGAAAGCTTCACGTCACCTGCTGGCTGACTTCTTTCTTTCTTTTATTCTTAGCTTAGTCTGTGCAGGAAATCCCTACGGTTGTGTTATCATTCATTATCATCATCATATTTATCTTTTATTATCTTATCAGCAAACAGTCGACCCTTTCCCATGAACGGACGCCAACAGCCAGAAAAGAGTCAATCTCTGTTTTTACTCAGTTGTTCGGATGGAAAGATGCTTCCACTGCCCGCAGGCTGATGCAGATTGAAGTGAAGTATTGATTACAGCCTCCATCTGTTGTGCGTTTTCTCTGCGCTTTTCTCCCCCCCCCCCCCTCCTCTTCTTCTTTCTATTGTGAATTACTCTCTTTGTTGTGTGTTATTTTTCCCATCCATACTCAGGCTATTTCCATGAGTCACTCAAAGTGCTCACTGCTGCAGTCCAGGCCCAAGTATTATTACAGACAGACTCCTTGTTTATGGTTTTCTCATCAATAAATGGCCTATTGTCTCTGGACACCAATGGATTCAGTGTGGGCCGCCTTTTATTTATTCTATAAATGTTGTACAGAATATTATTTTTCGGTCAATTGAAGGGACGGTTTGGCCGCCAGAGACAGGAAGTACTCATATGCTATACTTCAGTACAGAGATGGTACTTTCTGACTTAACCCTTTACATTTTAGAGTGAACTGTCTGTTTGCTGTACTAAACGTAACTGTCAGCTGTGTAGATTTTACCATCGACACTGAATACACCGCTTGGACAATGAGGCTCCTATATATTGTGTGAGTTTGGAGTTTACAGGTTGCAAAGTCAGTCAGAGTGGCATCTAGTGGCTGGGTATCATTTAAAAAATTACGATACCAATCCAAGAACCCTTAGGCTAGCTTTACACGACAACGATCTGAACACAATCCGCAAAAGTGGCGTTGCGTTCCCACTTTTTATTTCGCGTTTAGACGTAGAGCGTCTTTGGGTGGAAATCTGCACGCACACGGTGACGCAAAAGTGTGTGAAATTTGATGTAGTATGCATGCCAGGTGGCTAGGTGGTACTGTGAAGCACTGCCATACAACAACACCAAGAGCAGCTCAGAGCACACTTTTGCGTTTTCAACCCTTTAGACGGGAACGCGACGGTGGAGCGTCCCTCTGGAGGGTGGGTTCATTTTTTTGCGTTTTTAAGCCCCAAAAACGCCGTCACCATCTAAATGAAAGACACATCTGATAAAATATTTTGTCGGTTTCACCCGGGAGCGTTGTCGTGTAAAGCCAGCCTTAGAGTGATATTGTTACAAATTGAGTACTTAGTTCGAAACCCATCATGTGAATAAAAACATTACGTTAGCATCTTAGCTGCTGAACTGCTAAGCGCGTTAGCTCAATACGGGTTGTAGCTGCTGTGGGCCAATCACGTCATGCATTAAATCCAACAACGCTTGTGTTTGATTGGCTGTGAGGAAGTCCATAGAGACGTTTTGATATTACTTGGTATCGATTTATTTTGGTCAACACCTTAAAAGGTATCGAGTACTGACACGCAGCCCTGTAGAAGCAGCAGTAGCTGTCAGTGCAGTTCAGTTGACTTATAAGTTCATATTTTTCTTTTTATTAGTTTTTTTGTTTCTGTCTGAATAAAACGATTTTTCATCAGTTCTGCTTTTACTCTTTGCATTTGGCTCCACCTGCTCCACTCTTTATTGTGACCGAACAAGAAAACTGAACTTAAATAGACAAGGGTTTAATTACAAATGGGACGCAGGTGAGTGAAACAGGTGTAACACATTGGGTAATCAACCAAGGTAGGCAAACACAGGAAGTAAAGATAACAGAAACACAAGGAGAAAAATATTTCAAAATGAAAAACAGGAACTAAACTAAGAATCCAAACTCAAACAGAAAGTCCTGACAGGATATGACAGATACGTTATGAATACCAAACATACTGTATGAAGATATAAGTACACATATTCTGCATCTAAGACTATATATAGTTGCATAGTGTTGCTGAATGTAATTTACAGCACTTCTTCTTTCCATTACACACACACATTAACAGTGTGTTTTATAATCTTTCTCTTCACTTTTTAAAATCTGTGACAAAGGCAAATAAAACAGCCCATGGGGGCATTTATTGGGAGAGTTTAGTCGGTGGTTCATGACTGTTTATCTTCTGGTGTCAGATGTGAAACTGAGCAATATGTCAAGTTAAACACTCTGTGGTCAAACACACATTCCCTTTGACCACATATTAGTCTTCGGGGCGACTGTCGCTGCTCCCACGACACTGGATCAGAGTCTGGGTGTCAGATGAGGATTCTGGATGGAGGGTTTGGGGGTTTTTGGTTGGTGGGTGGATCTGTTGAGGATGGAGGGGCCTTGGAGCTCTGCCAGCTGATGAAAAAGCCCCGTCTGCTTTAAGTTTTAGCAAGCATTTTCTCATAATTACATTGTCTCGCCATGAGGAGCTGGAGGGTTTGGGAGTAGCGTGGTAATTGGGGAAGGTGGGTGGGCATCTGCAGATACCAAATTGGCATTAAAGACTGCCTGAAATGGGGGATTGTCCTGCTAAAGTGCAGGATTTGGCTTCTAGGCTATAAAAATTGTACGTACAGCGGACTTTGGCAGTCTCTCTAAAGGTTTCAGGCAATCCAAAGCCACTTTTCCTTTTTCTTTTTCAACTGAGACATGCTAAAAATAAAAATGGGCCTTTTTAAAGAGTGTGGCTTTTAATGGCAGCATGTAAAAATCTGCTATGTGTTAACAGCTTCACTGAGGCAAACCAAAAGACATGCCTTAGTGGCCTCAAAACAAATTGGGATGGCAAATGACGAAGCAGAAGTCTTTGGATGGAGTAGGTGGCTTTCTCTCTCTCTCTCTCTTTCTTTTCTTCTCTTTCTTTCTATGTTTGATCAGAAGGCTGAAAGCAGCGGTGACGCCCTGCAACTTACGCACAGAAGAGATTCATTGAAAAGACTCTCGCTTTGAAAAGTACAAAATAAAAGATGAATCCTTTAACACAGCCTCAAAGTAAACATATAAAAGAGAAAAGAAAGATGTCCTCATACTGTAGCAAAAGTTAACCTTACACTGACGGAGGGGTGAATCAGCTGGCTGCTCTCATTTTAGCCAAATTACTCATTACTTGAACTAGAAAATCTTGTCTGTGGGTCAAATGCATTGGGTCAGAGTGAAATACAAAACTACTAAAATCTGAATCTACAGACTAAACTGTTGTTTGTGCTTTCTAAATGTCAAGCAGACTGTACATGGCTGTGTCCAAAATCATCCGTTCACTATATACTGTGTTATATGATGTAATGTATATAGTGAGTAAGGTACATTTTTCCACTAGTGCCAATTCAATGTGACTCATTTTATAGATACAAAAATGAGTGTTGATTGTGATTTTACAGCCGATGGTGATGATGCAAAATAATAAAGATGAATAAGTCTCAGAAATCTGTGTTTCTGCTCACTATCGAGTACATTTGTGATTGAGGCAGTGATTTCTGACGCAGCCCATATTAGCCCTCCTGTTGTCCTCCCGTTAACGGGCGTTAAATCAAAAATGAGGTATACTTTCATTTAAATGAGGCTTATTGACCATCATGTCCAAAAATAATGAGTTGGAATGAAGTTGGAGAAAATAACCCTCCCGTTGACCACGCAACTTTTGTCTTCTGGTTTGACTGTTTATTACGACAGAGGGGAAAAAATTAATAACATTTTGGAAATTACGAGAATAAAGTCGTAATACGATAAAAAATACGAGAAACAGAGATAATGATAACGTTAGGAGAATAAAGTGGTTAGCAGTGCTAGCCTTGCAGTCGACCGCTACCAGTCAGCTCCTCTTCCACTAAAGAAGCAGTTTCGTCCAAGTCCACGTGTTAATTTCTTTTCTTTTTTTTTAAAGATTTTGTTGGCATAGACACCGTTATTTATCAGTAGACCGACAGGAAACATGGGAGAGAGAGGGGGGGGTGTGACATGCAGCAAAGGACCTCCGATCGGGATTCAAACCGGGGTCGGCTGCGTATATGGTATGCGCTCTAACCACTCGAACCACTCGACCACCTGCACACTAGCTGTGTTTCTTTCTTCCAAACAGACTCATTCGTATCAAAGTCCGGACTCTGATAATAATCTGATGCTGATGAGCCAAAATATTGTGCACATTCCCTCTGCTGTGTCCTTCTGTCCAGGATGCTAAATCTGACTGACTGAAACAGGACACTTCGTCAGTCAGTCATAAAACCAGGTGAGCCACTGTTAGAAACACCAGTTGACAAAAACAGCAGTGCTAATAATATTTAATAAATGCTAATAATATTTAATATATGCTAATAAACAAGACATTAATTCAACTTTCACAGTGTTGACGCACAGAGCTGTTATCTTAGACTTCGAGGTCGGGGCTGATGAGGTTCGTCTGACTGTCAGTCTGAGGTCTGACTGTAGGGGGCGATCCAGGTCTAACTTCTGGCTGAGGTCTGACTGTAGGGGGCGATCCAGGTTTAACTCCTGGCTGAGGTCTGACTGTAGGGGGCGATCCAGGTTTAACTTCTGGCTGAGGTCTGACTGTAGGGGGCGATCCAGGTCCAGGGCCGTTTCAAGCAATGTGGGGGCCCCAAGCAAAATGGACTTGGAGGGGATCAAAACAGGGATCATCCCTATGTTCCCCGGGTCCTATGATCCCCGCTTTGTATGTGACCGGGGAACATAGGGATGATCCCGTCTACAGTTAGCCAGTTAGCTGAGTTAGCCGCCGAGTTAGCAACCGAGTTAGCAGCCGAGTTAGCCGCCGAGGTAGCCGCTGAGTTAGCAACCGAGCTAGCAGCTGAGTTAGCAGCCGAGCTAGCAACTGTGGGGGGCTCCCTTGAGGGGGATTCCGATAACAGTGTCGCTGCACTTTCCTGCATTGACCATCACAGCATTTAAAGGGACGCGCACACAGTTTGTCGTTGCATTCAATTCATAACCAGTCGTTGTCTGGGGGCCCCCAGCCAGCTCGGGGCCCAAGGCAATTGCTTGGTTTGCCTGTCCTGTTGCGACGGGCCTGTCCAAGTCTAACTTCTGGCTGAGGTCTGACTGTAGGGGGCGATCCAGGTCTAACTTCTGGCTGAGGTCTGACTGTAGGGGGCGATCCAGGTCTAACTTCTGGCTGAGGTCTGACTGTAGGGGGCGTTCCAGGTCTAACTTCTGGCTGAGAACTCGGAAACTCTGTCTTCTGAGTTCATCTGGAAAACACCAACAATCAAACATCTCTCATGGATCAGTTTGTGCTGCAGCAGTCAGACGGTGTAAATACTAGCTGGATGCTTTTTTCATGATTTCTGAATTCGTTGTAATCTGAATGAACCGACATGTGAAAACATTTTAATATCTCAGCAGCTGATGGAACATTTTCAGTCATGGAAATCTGTCACTGCTGAAAACTCACAGAGTGTAGAAGAGAACGCCACGGGGCCTTTGTGAACTAATATGAATCCCGGCAGGAAGAAGGATGGCCGCTGTGGGCGGATCGAAGCGTTTGGATGAAGATTCAGACCGGCAGGCAGGAAAACAGCGTCGCCAGCTCTGAGACAATCAGGGAAGGTGAGGCACATAAATCCGGATCAAAGCGCAGCCATCTGGCACGTTAACAGGGATGTTGACATGTTTGGCAGCGTGGAGGTCCCTCCAATTATACCCCCTCTCACTTTCCCACTGGGGCTAATAGTTACATGTGGACTGGTTGAGCTTAATGCTGCAGTTTAGGTCAGACAGTGAACTCATATGGAGCTGTCTGATGAAATAAATCACCAGAGCCACTCTCTTTTCTTTCTGAGTCTCACTGTTCAGCTGCATCACATGAAAAGCATTAAGCTGAGTTAGCATCCTGGACACAAGAACACAAGCTAACACTAACATAAAATATGCTTCATTTTAGCTGAAAGCAGAAACTCCAACAGGCACACATGATGTTAATATTTGCATGTACACCTGGTATTAATAATAATCAGTATAGCTCTCTTCATGCTGCTTACATGCTGCTCACAGTGTCCCGTTTCACAGTGAAAGCTCTCAGGCATGATCTGCGTTATGAACGTAATATTTGAGTTATTTTCCCACATCATGACGTTATTCATTTCCACAGCTTGTTTTTCCATGTGTTGTTTTTCTTCTGCGAGTCCTGTTAGCTTGTTAAAGTTATATCATAGAGAGAAACGGGGAGAAATTGAACATTTCAGTTCCTTTATGCCAGCGGTTGGCAAATATTGGGTCGTGGGCCAAATCTGGTCCTCCAGCAAAAAGTATTTGGCCCTGTGATGAAAACAGTTTACATCACGAGGTTTCATCACCGCCACCGTGCTGCTTTAACTGAGCACGCTGCTGAAATGAAATCTAATAAAGCAACCAGAAATAAAACATTTAATGTGTGAATTTTAATACTGTTTTAATTTAAGATTTTTGGCGCGTTGGAGCAGAACACTCAGTCCTTCAAAAACAAATAGATGGCTGTCTGACAGGAAGTAAGAGCAACAACAGTACTCCTTCAACTCAGCACAAATTAAACTGGCTGCTGCTCCTCGTCTCCAATTCTGTTTGTTTCAACACAGAAAATATATTAACATACGAGCAACTTCTTAGACAACAGTGTTATAAATCCACTTTATTCTTAAATGAATTAAACTAAATTAAACATATGCCCCTCCCCCCTCCCCCCCAGTGGTTGAAACTAACCTTTGACCCCTGTTTGCATCTGTGCTTGTGTTGTTGCTCCTGTGGGTCTCGTATGTGGCGCTGTGATGTTTGGAGGTTTTCATGCATAATGAATTAAATTAACTGAACTTATATTACTTGTACTGTGCGACCACTCAAAGCTCTTTACATCACATGACATCATTCACCCTTTCACACACATTCATACACTGATGGCAGGAGCTACCACACAGGGTACCATTTAACCATTCATTCTCAATGGGAGCAACAACGGGAGCAATTAGAGGTTAAGTGTCTTGCCCAAGGGCACATCGACACGTGGACTGGAGGAGCCGGGAATCGAACCACCAATCTTCCATTTAGAGGACGACCGCTCTACCTCCTGAGCCACAGCCAGTCTAAAACTTGAGTTGTATTATCTTCTAATGTTATATAACGAGTCAATTCTTTCTTTCTTTCTGTCTCTGATTCTGCAGATCGTCTAGTACAGAGGTGTCAAACATGAGGCTCGTGGGTCAGAACTAGACGGCCGAGAGGTCTAACCCGGCCCGTTTAGATAACTTTGCTAAATACGATGCTGCAGGTTTCAGGAGGAAGTTAAACTGTGACTCTGATCTCTCATATTTAAATCATTCATATGAAATTGAAATTATTCATTTTTCTTTAGACCTCCCTTCCTCCCTCCTTTTCGTCATTCTTCCTCCCTCCTTTCCTTCCTTCCTCCCTCCTTTGCCTCCTTTTCGTCCTTCTTCCTCCCTTCCTTCCTTCCACCCTCCCTTCCTTCCTTCCTCCCTTCCTTCCCTCCTTTTCTTCCTTCTTCCTCCTTTCCTTCCTCCCTTCCTCCCTCCTTTTCGTCATTCTTCCTCCCTCCTTTCCTTCCTTCCTCCCTCCTTTGCCTCCTTTTCGTCCTTCTTCCTCCCTTCCTTCCTTCCACCCTCCCTTCCTTCCTTCCTCCCTTCCTTCCCTCCTTTTCTTCCTTCTTCCTCCTTTCCTTCCTCCCTTCCTCCCCTCCTTTTCTTCCTCCCTTCCTCCCTCCTTTCCTTCCTTCTTCCTTCCTTCCTCCCTCCTTTCCTTCCTTCTTCCTCCCTCCCACCTTTCCTTCCTTCTTCCTCCCTTGCTTCCTCCCTTCCCTCCTTTCCCTCCTTTCCTCCCATCCCTCCTTTCCTCCCTCCTTCTTCCTCCTTTCCTTCCTTCTTCCTCCCTCCCTCCTTTCCCTCCTTTCCTTCCTTCTTCCTCCCTCCTTTCCTTTCTTCTTCCTCCCTCCCTCCCTCCTTTCCTTCCTCCCTTCCCTTCTTTGCTTCCTCCCTTCGCTCCTTTCCTTCCTTTCTTCCCTCCTTTCCTCCCATCCCTCCTTTCCTGCCTCCTTTCCCTCCTTTCCTTCCTTCTTCCTCCCTCCTTTCCTTCCTCCCTTCCCTCCTGTCCTTCCTTCTTCCTCCCTCCTTTCCTCCCTTCCCTCCTTTCCTTCTTCCTCCCATCTCAGACTGTTTATCTGTTTTGTAAATAGATTTTATTATAGTAACATTATGACATATTTTATATATTATAGATTATTTATATATTATTATGCTTTTAATGGTCCGGCCTGAGTTGCATGCGGCCGTTGAACTACAGTGAACTTGACAGCGCTGGTCCGGTAGCTAGCTAGCGTAGCATCAGTAACATGAAATAAAGCAAAAAGACGTAGAACAAGCGTCTTAAAGGAAACATCCTGACTTCAATACACTGATGATGACTCTGCTCCTTTATTTATTTATCTAATTGTGGGTGTGTGTGTGTGTGTGTGTGTGTGTGTGTGTGTGTGTGTGTGTGTGTGTTGTGGTATGGATTAGATTAGCTCTTTTAGTCATGTTGTGTTGATCTCATGGTATGTTTAGACTGGAGTTAGTTTAGTTTTGGTCCATTTTATGTGTGACGACATGGAACACTGTCTCCAGACCCGCTGTGTGTGTGTGTGTGTGTGTGTGTGTGTGTGTGTATGTATGTACAGTATATGTTTCAGTAAAGGTTCTGCTGGGAAAGACTGATCCACTAACGTTAACCTCTATTAGTCTCACGATGGGAAAGTTACAAGTGAAGATAGTTTAATATTACATGTTGGTAGTTTGTGTGGAAGTTATGCTGCTGTGTGTTTTGTGCTGGGGGGGGGGGGGCTGAGAGGTGTGAGAATGAGCCAGGTTTGGGTCAAAGTGTTACACTCACAGCTTCAAGTTCTTCTCATGGGTTGAAAACTTGTTAGAAGTCACGTCAGAAGCTTTTCCCTGCACCAGGCTGCAGTACAACATGAATTAATTAGCATTTTGTGACCTCGTTCCTCTTGAATTTCCGGGACATGGTGCAGACTTAACAGTTAAGGTGGTGTTTTTCTCTTCTCTGCAGGGAGATCTGGGTTATTTTACCCCCATGAAGGCCTGATTGGATCAAGCCCTGAGGTCTGCTCTGTTGTGGTTTGAGTCTCTTCAAAGCCTCGCTCTGCGCTCAGCTCACAGGAATGCACATTACCTTGCGGTCGCATGTTTCTCCGAGCTGCTCGACTCCTGCAGAGCTGCAGCAGCCAGGTATCCCATCAGCCACCACGCCGCCCCACACTGCCTCACAGCCAGGTATCCCATCAGCCACCACGCTGCCTCACGCTGCCTCACAGCCAGGTATCCCATCAGCCACCACGCTGCCTCACGCTGCCTCACAGCCAGGTATCCCATCAGCCACCACGCTGCCTCACGCTGCCTCACAGCCAGGTATCCCATCAGCCACCACGCTGCCTCACGCTGCCCCACGCTGCCTCACAGCCAGGTATCCCATCAGCCACCACGCTGCCTCACGCTGCCTCACGCTGCCTCACAGCCAGGTATCCCATCAGCCACCACGCCGCCCCACGCTGCCTCACAGCCAGGTATCCCATCAGCCACCACGCTGCCTCACAGTCAGGTATCCCATCAGCCACCACGCTACCTCACGCTGCCTCACAGCCAGGTATCCCATCAGCCACCACGCTGCCTCACAGCCAGGTATCCCATCAGCCACCACGCTACCTCACGCTGCCTCACAGCCAGGTATCCCATCAGCCACCACGCTACCTCACGCTGCCTCACAGCCAGGTATCCCATCAGCCACCACGCTGCCTCACAGCCAGGTATCCCATCAGCCACCACGCTACCTCACGCTGCCCCACGCTGCCTCACAGCCAGGTATCCCATCAGCCACCACGCTGCCTCACAGCCAGGTATCCCATCAGCCACCACGCTGCCTCACGCTGCCTCACAGCCAGGTATCCCATCAGCCACCACGCTGCCTCACAGCCAGGTATCCCATCAGCCACCACGCTACACCACGCCGCCTCACAGCCAGGTATCCCATCAGCCACCACGCTGCCTCACGCTGCCTCACAGCCAGGTATCCCATCAGCCACCACGCTGCCTCACGCTGCCTCACAGCCAGGTATCCCATCAGCCACCACGCTGCCCCACGCTGCCTCACAGCCAGGTATCCCATCAGCCACCATGCTGCCTCACGCTGCCTCACAGCCAGGTATCCCATCAGCCACCACGCTGCCTCACAGCCAGGTATCCCATCAGCCACCACGCTGCCTCACAGCCAGGTATCCCATCAGCCACCACGCTGCCTCACAGCCAGGTATCCCATCAGCCACCACGCTACACCACGCCGCCTCACAGCCAGGTATCCCATCAGCCACCATGCTGCCTCACGCTGCCTCACAGCCAGGTATCCCATCAGCCACCACGCTGCCTCACGCTGCCTCACAGCCAGGTATCCCATCAGCCACCACGCTGCCCCACGCTGCCTCACAGCCAGGTATCCCATCAGCCACCACGCTACCTCACAGCCAGGTATCCCATCAGCCACCACGCTGCCTCACGCTGCCTCACAGCCAGGTATCCCATCAGCCACCACGCTGCCCCACGCTGCCTCACAGCCAGGTATCCCATCAGCCACCACGCTGCCTCACAGCCAGGTATCCCATCAGCCACCACGCTGCCTCACGCTGCCTCACAGCCAGGTATCCCATCAGCCACCACGCTGCCTCACAGCCAGGTATCCCATCAGCCACCACGCTGCCCCACGCTGCCTCACAGCCAGGTATCCCATCAGCCACCACACAGACGTCCACGCTGCCTCACCTCATGATGACACCTTTCCTGTGTGGGCGGCCGTAGCTGCAGGGTTTCCTCTGTGACTGACGCAGGACGCTTTATTTTAGAAACATACAAGAATACAAGCAGCATCTATTTTTAATGTGTCTAAATATACAGCTCCGGTCTTTTCCTCTTGGCTCTAACAATGCGTAAGAAATGTCAAAATGTAAAAGCTTTGTTTGTTTTGTGGCCTGCAGAGCGCTGCGTGGTGTGCATCGTGTTATTTCCAGAGTGAGAATGTGTATGAGTGGATATTCTGAGTGTGTCATGCAGCGCAGGCCGGCCGCCAACGCCCGCGGCTCCAGCAGGGCTCCAGCAGGGCTTCAGGGCTGCAGGCTGCGTGGTGTTTGATGTTGACAGCAGCCGTGATGCAACCCGCTGCAGATGGGTGTGTTCTCTCCGGCCTACGAGTCCACACATATAGCCGGGAAACTCCTTCCATGTTCCCAGAGCTCCCAGTGTGCTGCGCTGGGCCTGGACGGCTGCCATCGCTCCGCCTGTGGTCACCATGGTTACACCGCCCACGTATGCTGAAATGTCTTCTGGTTTGTTTTATTTTCTAACATTTAAAGCCACAAAAGTCAAAACTTCACCTTCAGGTCACCCACATTTCCAGTTGTTGAACATTTGCAAGTAAATAAGTGAAAATAAAAGTTTTTTTCTTTGTCTTAACAAAATAAAAGATGCTTTGTATGGAAGCCCAGTGCTGCCAAAAAAGAAAAACAAGTGCATGATAAAAACACTAATGCTTAGTTACAAATCAACTCTTCCTCCCTTCCTTCCTTCCTCCTTTCCTTCCTTCTTCCTCCCTCCCTTCCCCCCTCCCTCCCTTCCTTCCTTCCTCCCTTCCCTCCTTTCCTTCTTCCTCCCTTCCTTCCTTTTCATCCTTCTTCCTCCCTTCCTTCCTTCTTCCTCCCTTCCCTCCTTTCCTTCCTTTCCATCCTTCTTCCTCCCTTCCCTCCTTTCCTTCCTTTCCTTCCTCCCTTCCCTTCCCTCCTTTCCTTCCTTTCCATCCTTCTTCCTCCTTTCCTTCCTCCCTTCCCTCCTTTCCTTCCTTCTTCCTCCCTCCCTTCCTTCCTTCCATATAAAGCATGTTTGTAGTTTTGTTTGTATCAATAAAGTTTATCAATATAAAGTTTTCATAATTTTGAATAACTAATAATTTCTATTTAGTTAAAGTTTGGAAGCTAAAAACAGAAAAGAAAAGAAAAACTGAGAGTAAGAGAGGATGAGTTATAATTCATAAACTGACTAAATATCTCATTATTAATCTTTTTAATTGTGTGTTACTAATTCTTTTATTCAGACTATAATTTAATATTTTTCTCTTACTATTCCATATATTTGGTTTAATATTTAATAATTATAATTTAAGTCAAATAAATTATGAATTCAGCGTCAAAGCAAAGATCTCGGAAGAAGAAAGGAAGGGAAGGGAGGAAGAAGGAAAGAAAAGAGGGAAGTGAAGAAGAAGAAGGAACGGAGGGAGAAAGGAAGGGAGGAAGGAAAGGAGGGAAGGGAGGAAGGAAAGAAAGGAGGGAGGGAGGAAGGAGGAAGGAAAGGAGGGAAGGGAGGAAGAAGGAAGGAAAGGAGGGTAGGGGGGAAGGAAAGACAGGAGGGAGGGAGGAAGGAGGAAGGAAAGGAGGGAAGTGAAGAAGAAGAAGGAACGGAGGGAGAAAGGAAGGGAGGAAGGAAAGGAGGGAAGGGAGGAAGGAAAGAAAGGAGGGAGGGAGGAAGGTGGAAGGAAAGGAGGGAAGTGAAGAAGAAGAAGGAACGGAGGGAGAAAGGAAGGGAGGAAGGAGGAAGGAAAGGAGGGAAGGGAGGAAGAAGGAAGGAAAGGAGGGAAGTGAAGAAGAAGAAGGAGGAACGGAGGGAGAAAGGAAGGGAGGAAGAAGGAAGGAAGGGAGGCAGTTATAATTTTAACTTGCCTGATATGTTTGATTTATTATTTAATCTTAATTTAATATTTTTGTCATTAAGTATTCCTGTTTTTATTTTGCATATCTTTTTTTTTTTTGGCATACCAAGGCTTCCATAGCTTCGTCCTCTCAGGAGACATATACTGTATTTCTTCCCTCCTTCTTTCCTTCCTTCCTTCCTCCCTCCTTTCCTTCCTTCTTTCCTCCCTCCCTCCTTCTGTCTTTCTTCTGTCCTTCTTTCATACCTTCCTTCCTTCTTTCCTTTCCTCCCTTCTTCCTTCCTCCCTTCTTCTTCCCTTCTTCCTTCCCTCCTTCCTTCCTCCCTCCTTTCCTTCCTTCTTCCTCCCTCCTTTCCTTCCTTCTTCCTCCCTCCTTTCCTTCCTTATTCCTTCCTCTCTTCCTTCTTTCCTCCCTCCCTCCTTCTGTCTTTCCTCTGTCCTTCTTTCATACCTTCCTTCCTTCTTTCCTTTCCTCCCTTCTTCCTTCCCTCCTTCCTTCCTCCCTCCTTTCCTTCCTTCTTCCTCCCTCCTTCCTTCCTTCTTTACTCCCTCCCTCCTTCTGTCTTTCCTCTGTCCTTCTTTCATACCTTCCTTCCCTCCTTCCTTCCTCCCTCCTTTCCTTCCTTCTTCCTCCCTCCTTCCTTCCTTATTCCTTCCTCTCTTCCTTCTTTCCTCCCTCCCTCCTTCTGTCTTTCCTCTGTCCTTCTTTCATACCTTCCTTCCTTCTTTCCTTTCCTCCCTTCTTCCTTCCCTCCTTCCTTCTTCCTCCCTCCTTCCTTCCTTCTTTCCTCCCTCCTTCCTTCCTTCCGTCTGTACTTCCTCCCTCCTTTCCTTCCTCTCTTCCTTCTTTCCTCCCTCCCTCCTTCTGTCTTTCCTCTGTCCTTCTTTCATACCTTCCTTCCTTCTTTCCTTTCCTCCCTTCTTCCTTCCCTCCTTCCTTTCCTTCCTTCTTCCTCCCTCCTTCCTTCCTTCTTCCTCCCTCCTTCCTTCCTTCTTCCTCCCTCCTTTCCTTCCTTATTCCTTCCTCTCTTCCTTCTTTCCTCCCTCCCTCCTTCTGTCTTTCTCTGTCCTTCTTTCATACCTTCCTTCCTTCTTCCTCCCTCCTTCCTTCCTCCCTCCTTTCCTTCCTTCTTCCTCCCTCCTTCCTTCCTTCTTCCTCCCTCCTTCTGTCTTTCCTCTGTCCTTCTTTCCTTTCCTCCCTCCTTTCCTTCCTTATTCCTTCCTCTCTTCCTTCTTTCCTCCCTCCCTCCTTCTGTCTTTCCTCTGTCCTTCTTTCATACCTTCCTTCCTTCTTCCTCCCTCCTTCCTTCCTTCCTCCCTCCCTCCTTTCCTTCCTTCTTCCTCCTTCCTTCCTTCCTTCTTCCTCCCTCCTTCTGTCTTTCCTCTGTCCTTCTTTCCTTTCCTCCCTCCTTTCCTTCCTTATTCCTTCCTCTCTTCCTTCTTTCCTCCCTCCCTCCTTCTGTCTTTCCTCTGTCCTTCTTTCATACCTTCCTTCCTTCTTTCCTTTCCTCCCTTCTTCCTTCCCTCCTTCCTTCCTCCCTCCTTTCCTTCCTTCTTTCCTTTCCTTTCCTCCCTTCCTTTCTTCCTTGACTCGAGGACAACAGGAGGGTTAAACAGCCTCTAACATGGACTAACTACACAGGAACAACTCTAACGGTTTAAACTGTTAATAATTAATGTTTGTGGGATGAGTTTCTATGCAAGAGGAAGATTTTTACAGTTTATGACTCGGGGCGAGATCTGTGGTTTGTTTGTCACTCCATCCTGTTGGGTTGTCATGTCATCATAGCAGAGAAGAAGAAGAAGAAGAAGAAGAAGAAAGTCAAATTACTGTCCTCAGAGTGTTAAAGCCACAGACTGTCTAAAAGAAACAGACGTAACATCCGTGACGTCACCCATTGGTTTGTGGACTGCTGCTCGGCAAGCCAATAGTTTCTAATCTATGCAGCGCCATCTTGAACTTTTCAGGTGCATGCTGGGAAAAATAAAACCAACGGATTCTACTTATATGGGCATGAGGCGGAGTCATGGACGGACTATGGGCTGGACCAACGGCGAGCGGGGAGGCTGCGATTGGTTGCGAGGGCTGGATCTCAAGGACATTGGTCTAATCAAAGGAGGGAACGGGAGGAAGGAAGGAAGGAAGGGAGAGAGGAAGGAGAGGGAGGGGGGGGAGGGGAGGAATGGAGGGTGGAAGAAGGAAGGAAGGAAGGGAGGAAGAAGGATGGAAAGGAAGGAAGGGAGGAAGAAGAAAGGAAGGGAGGGAAGAAGAAGAAGGACAGGAGGGAAGGGAGGAAGGAAAGGAAGACAAAGTGTGATTTAGGTAGCAGCTGACGGGACAGGGAGGAAGAAGGAAGGAAAGGAGGGAAGGGAGGAAGAAGGAAGGAAGGAAGGAAGGGAGGCGTCTTGATTGTCCTCTCTGAGATGAGACGAGCGGCTGGAAGACAAAGTGTGATTTAGGAAGCAGCTGAGGGGGACAGGGAGGAAGGGAGTAAGGAAAGGAAGACAAAGTGTGATCTAGGAAGCAGCTGAGGGGACAGGGAGGAAGGGAGTAAGGAAAGGAAGACAAAGTGTGATCTAGGAAGCAGCTGAGGGGACAGGGAGGAAGGGAGTAAGGAAAGGAAGACAAAGTGTGATCTAGGAAGCAGCTGAGGGACAGGGAGGAAGGGAGTAATGGAAAGGAAGACAAAGTGTGATCTAGGAAGCAGCTGAGGGGACAGGGAGGAAGGGAGTAAGGAAAGGAAGACAAAGTGTGATGTAGGAAGCAGCTGAGGGGACAGGGAGGAAGGGAGTAAAGGAAGACAAAGTGTGATCTAGGAAGCAGCTGAGGGGACAGGGAGGAAGGGAGTAAGGAAAGGAAGACAAAGTGTGATGTAGGAAGCAGCTGAGGGGACAGGGAGGAAGGGAGTAAGGAAAGGAAGACAAAGTGTGATCTAGGAAGCAGCTGAGGGGACAGGGAGGAAGGGAGTAAGGAAAGGAAGACAAAGTGTGATCTAGGAAGCAGCTGAGGGGACAGGGAGGAAGGGAGGAAGGAAAGGAGGGAAGGGAGGAAGGAAAGGAAGACAAAGTGTGATCTAGGAAGCAGCTGAGGGGACAGGGAGGAAGAAGGAAGGAAAGGAGGGAAGGGAGGAAGGAAAGGAAGACAAAGTGTGATGTAGGAAGCAGCTGAGGGGACAGGGAGGAAGAAGGAAGGAAAGGAGGGAAGGGAGGAAGGAAAGGAAGACAAAGTGTGATCTAGGAAGCAGCTGAGGGGACAGGGAGGAAGGGAGTAAGGAAAGGAAGACAAAGTGTGATCTAGGAAGCAGCTGAGGGGACAGGGAGGAAGAAGGAAGGAAAGGAGGGAAGGGAGGAAGGAAAGGAAGACAAAGTGTGATCTTGGAAGCAGCTGAGGGGACAGGGAGGAAGGGAGGAAGGAAAGGAAGACAAAGTGTGATCTAGGAAGCAGCTGAGGGGACAGGGAGGAAGAAGGAAGGAAAGGAGGGAAGGGAGGAAGGAAAGGAAGACAAAGTGTGATCGAGGAAGCAGCTGAGGGGACAGGGAGGAAGAAGGAAGGAAAGGAGGGAAGGGAGGAAGGAAAGGAAGACAAAGTG
>JAJDFG010001872.1:7500-24529 GCA_021039105.1 Scomber colias | reverse complement strand
AGTAAACACCCCCCCCCACCCTCCCTCTTCCCCCCTCCCCCCTCTCCCCCTCCCTCCTCCCTCCAGATGTTACCTGAACAGCGTAGCGTCCAGGTAGCAGGAGTTGAGGTGACCCTGGATGCCCCTCTTGCGGCCCTGGTAGAGCTGCTTGGCCTCGTCTCCGTCCACAGGTGGTGTGTGCTCCTCCACGCGCTCGCTGCCCCACTCTGCAAAAGCTGAGAGGACAAAAAAAAAAAGAAAAAAAGAACAATAGATTAGATTTGATATAATGAACACGAGTGAGCGGGTGCAGAAGTGCATCGAGATTCACTTCCTCAAAATTGCTGAGTCGTGTCGAATTTCCCGTCTTTGAACGTGCAGCTCGTGGTTGACGGTAATATTTTGTGAAACCTGAGACTGAAAGTAAACTCCCTAAACAGGCTGTGACACACACACACACACACACACACACACACACACACACACACACACACACACACACACACACACACACACACACACACCTATCGAGTTGCACCGCTCCACTTGATTCACGGGTGTCTCAGGGGCGGGGAACCGGGAGTCTCGCCTGCAGTTGCGAAGCTTTACGAAGAGTCCCTTGTTGGCCGGGCAACGGAAGTGGCGCTCGCCGAGGTAACTGCCGTCTGTACCTGCAGATAGCTCCTGGTCCTGAGAGACACACACACACACACACACACACACACACACACACATACATATATACACACACACACACACACACACAGTCAGTTTGTATTTTACCACTCTAATATAAAATATGGAAACATTTAATATAATATCATATTAATTAATTAATAATTTAATTTAAATAATAACAATCTTCGTACCAGCTCGATCCCGGCCACCGGCTCTAAAATCCCACCGATCCGTCCGATCCAGCGAATCACTCCGAAGAGCGGCGGGTCGTTCACCTCCACCATCGATCCCACCTCCAGCTCGCTCTCCAGCCCCGCCTCCCCGTTCTCCGCCGCATCGTCAATGTAGTCCGGCGACCTCAGCGGCGAGGGCGGCCCGAGCACGCCGTTGGTGTGCTGCAGCTGGTCTACGGCGGCCGGTGACGTCGGGGTTTGAGGTTTGGGAGGCGGGGAGCGGGGGGAGGGGCAGCGGCTTGAGGTTGGGCTTCGGCGGCGGCAGCGGAGGAGGTTTGAGGGGTTGTTTGGGGGGCGGCTGCAGGGCGACCTTCACGGCAGGCGGCGATGTCGGGCCTGGTTTCGAGGCGGGAGGTGTCAGAGGCTTCAGGATGGATTTGGGAATTTGGGAAGGAGCGTTGTGACGGAGGGATTTTGGCTCTGAGGGAACAAAAAGAGAAGAGTTGATCATTTCCTGTCATGTTCCCACAACAAGTAGGGACAGAATTCAGGTTTTTACAGCCTCATAAAATACGTCTTTATTTAAGATGAGGTGAATACATTTAATTTTAAACACCCTGCCCTCTTAGAGGATTTGCTTATTTTTAAAGTCTGGCATTTAAAGGTTCATTCTTTCTATTTTTTAATGTTTCATAGCCTCTGCAGCTATTAAGAGCTTACCTTTTTTTTTGTAGACATTTTTCTACCAGAGGCACATTTTTAAGAACAGATTTTATGACTTTTAAGACCTTCTACATCTTTAAAAAGGAGAAAACACCATTGCTGAGACTATATCTATAATAATGATAGATTTTACTGTTGTAGTGGGTTGAGCTCATTTTATATAGGATATAGGATTTATATAGGACTGCAACTAATGATGAGTTTCATTATAGCTCCAACTGCTGATAGTTTTTTACCTTAATAAATAAGTTGATTGGTTGGTTTATGTAACAAGCTGAAATCAAATTTAACACCTTGACTACAGACATTAAGACATTTTCAGACCCTGCTGAGGTTTCATTTAAGTTCGCTCAATGAATCTTTATTATTCTTTATTATTATTATTATTATGTATATATATTTTCTTTTTATTATCACAGTGTGTTTCATCACTGTACTATATTGCAATCCTTCTGGCATCCTGGGTTGGACAACCCCAATGGACATTCATTCTTATACAGATTTGGACTCTAAGGGGACAAGTGGGGATGGTTGGGAGGGTTCGGGGGGGGATGTGGACTGGGTGCCGTTTACAAGTATAATCAGTTGAATGATGCAGCTGCCTTATTCGTGTGTTTTCAATATATGCTGCAAATGAATACATGGAGGAACTAACGGAAACATCTATAAAAATTGTTGAAGATAAAAATATACCTGGGATAACTTGAATAGAAACCAGATGATTTGGACGTGCAGTGAGCTAAACATCCCTGAGAACAACATTTAACTCTCACCTGTTCTCTGATTATCAGAGTTAATCAGAGAACAGGTATGTTGCTAACTGACTCTTAAAACATGGTGCGAGTGTTTGAGGTGTTGTTGTGTGGGTGGATTCTGTACCGGATGAAACGTTGTTTACTGGCAGCAGGGCTCCGTAGTGAGGGGAAGGGAGGTGACAGAGCTTCTCTCCTTTATAACTCCCGTCCCAACGACCTACGGGGTTGTCCTGGAAACGGAGAGAACACGGAGTAAAGACACACAGCTGCAGACTGAAGAGCTCCACAAAGGGAAGGAATTACAGTTTTGAGATCTTAATAAAGACATATGAGTGAAAACAGCCATAGAGAATGAGAGTTTAAGTTATGCTAAATATTTAAAATCAAGCTTATAATAGAAATAATTATCGGCTATAATAAGATGTAATACTTTTATCATTTCCAAAAGCAACAAGAAAAACCTTTAAGATCAACTTCAAGTCTCCACAGCACCAGAGGAGAAGAGATTTATTTAGTATTATTAGTATTTAAATAAACGGTAAAAAAGAACGCCCTTTAACCCTCCTGTTGTCCTCGAGTCAAGGAAGGAAGGGAGGAAGAAGGAAGGAAAGGAAGGAAGGAAGGAAGGGAGGAAAGAGGGAAGGAAGGAAGGAGAGAAGGAAAAGAGGGAGGAAGGAAGGGAGGAGGAAGGAAGGAACTAAGGAAGGAAAGGAGGGAGGAAGAAAGGGAGGAAGGAAGTAGGAAGGAAAGAGGGAAGGAACGAACGAACGAACGAACAAAGGAAAAGAGGGAGGAAGGAAGGGAGGAAGAAGGAAAGAAGGAAGGAAGGAAAGGAGGGAGGAAGGAAGGAGGGAAGGAAAAGAGGGAGGAAGGAAAGAAGGACCGAGGAAAGAAGGAAGGTAGGGGAGGAAAGAAAGAAAGAAGGAGGGCGGGAGGAAGGAAAGAAAGAGAGAAGGACAGAGGAAAGAAGGAAGGAAAGAAAGAGAGAAGGACAGAGGAAAGAAGGAAGGAAGGGAGGAAGGAAGAAGGAAGGAAAGAGGGAAGGAAGGAAGGGAGGGAGGAAGGAAGGGAGGAAGGAAGGGAGAAAGAAGGAAGGAAAGAAGGAAGGAAAGGAGGGAGGAAAGAAGGAGGGAAGGAAAAGAGGGAGGAAGGAAAGGAGGGAGGAAGGAAGGACAGAAGGAAGGAAGGAAAGAAAGAGGAAGGAAAGAAAGAGGACAGAGGAAAGAAGGAAGGAAGGAAGGAAGGAAGGAAGGATGGAAGGAAGGAAGGAAGGAAGGAAGGAAGGAAGGAAGGAGGACGACACGAAGGTTAAAATAATAATCCAGACTCGTGACACTGACCAGCTGGACTCCGACGTAAACCCCCGCCGAGGACCTGCCGGGCAAAAACCCACAGAAGCGCACCTCGCCCCTCTCCACGGTGTCCTCCAGGGGGAAGCACACCCGATCGCCGAGGTGGAACGGCAGCGGCGACGGCGGGCCTCGTAACTGCGGCTGGTTCTGAGCCGAGATGGGGGCCGACTCGGCGGTCCGGGGGAGGATCCCGAAAGAAGGGCTGACGGGATGATGCTGGAGGTAACTGATGTGACGACTGTGCTGCTGCTGCTGGTGATGAATCAGGCGGTCGCTGTTGCCGTGGTGCCCGTTGCTAGGTTGATTGTTGTTGCCGGTGCTGATGCGGTGGTGCTGTTGGGGATGGTGTTGATGGTGGTGTTGGTCTCGCTCGCGGGGTCTTTCGTGTGCGTCTGAACCGTTGCTCCTCCAGTGGCGTTGTCTGATGTGGCTGACGGGGACGAAGAGGGCGCAGGCTTCAGGGCAGCTGAACAGTCTGTTACCCTTAAAGGAACCGTTACTGGATCCTCTACCTGCAGCCGAGCCCTGGAGGAGAGACGCAAAGAGAGAAAACATTTTAAAAAACAATAAAAACAGGATGTCGTTCAGTCCATGGTGATGTTTTGTTTCGTTTCGTTGACTAAAAACTAAAGATTTATATTTTATTTTCATGTTTAACCAGCAGAAACATCAAATTCGAGAAGCTGAAACTATTACTTTTTTTTTTTTTTTGCCATTTTTGCTTCATAAATGTCTTAAATGGTTAATTAATTATCAAAATATCAATACTAAGTCACACTGATAGTTATACGATAATGAAAATAACATTATTTAAAAATATTAATCACAACTTTTTTTAATTTACTGCTTTATTTGATTTATTTTGATTTAAATTACTGATTTAAACTGATTTAAAAGGCCAGGCTGCAGCTGATTATTAATTTTCCATTATTATTTACAGCATTTATTGTAATTATTATTTGATGTTTTATTTCCATATCTTGTGTGATTCTAAGCTGTAAGGATAATAATACATTTTATTTGTAATGCGCTTTACATTTGAAGCAAATCTCAAAGTGCTACAAATTAAAAGCATCAATATAAAAGACTGATTAAAAAATCATAAAAGTAAGAGCATAAAAGCAGCAAACAGCAAGTCAAAGGTTCTGCTTTACTTGGGGCTTTTTGCCTTTTTTTTTTTGATAGAAGGTGGTTGAGAGGCCGACAGGAAACAGAGAGAGAGAGAGAGAGAGAGAGAGAGAGACAGAGTTAGAGAGAGAGAGAGAGACAGACAGAGAGAGAGAGAGAGAGAGAGAGAGAGAGAGAGAGATAGACAGAGAGAGAGAGAGAGAAAGAAAGAGAGGGGGAATAACCTGCAGCTAATCTCTGCTTTTATGTGACATGTGTCTTAACCACTCAGCTCCTTTTAAGGCCTTTTAAAAAACTCTTATTGCATCTGGACTCCAGTACGGTGAATTTCAGTCCTTTACAGTTTGATGAAAAGATAATAAAACCTTTAAATATTAAAAATAGTCAATTATCTTCTCAAAATGTTGGACTATCCCTTTAATCCTTTAACATTGATTATGTTCCACAGCAGCATTTAGTCCAGTTTTTATTATTTAACAGCAGAAAACTAAACAAAATGCTGATTTAAAGTGATATAAGGCATATTTTTAAAAAGGTATTTTACTTTGAGTTGAACCCCAAAGAACACAGCGCTGCTCCCTCTGGTCAGCGCCCCGATGAATCTGAGCTCTGCCTCTGCCAGCTCGTCCGTCTGGCCGATTTGGACCCACAACGGGGCACCGACAGGAAGCGTAGCCAAAGTCTGCAGCTTCCCGGGATTGCCTGAAAAATATGAAACAATGAAACAATGAAAAGTGTAATAGAGAGGAAGCGGTTACGTTGCAGCTCTCTGGGGACTTTCTGCTTTCTTCTTGTTTGGTCAGTAATGTTCACTTTTATTTAAAAAGTTTTTTCACTATTACAGAGATAAATGTTATTACAGTGAGTAAGCAGTCAAATATGTCGGGTTTTAGAAGCCAATCACAGGGTTTGTTAGTGAAGATAAGAAATTTAATCTGGCTTTACTTCCTGTTTTCCATTAAAAAGACTCAAAGCCAAAAATCATAAAGAAAAAAAGAAAGAAATTCAAAATAATTCATAATGGTGATAGTGATAAAAAATAAAATAAAAATAAAAATAAAAATAAAACAAATAAAATAAAATAAGATAAATTACAAAATGTAAAATAAATTATATAAAAAATAAAATAAATAAAATAAGATCAATTATAAAATGTAAAATAAATTATAAAAAAAATAAAATAAAAAATAAAAAATAAAATAAATTATAAAAAATAAAATAAATAAAATAAGATAAATTATAAAACATAAAATAAATTATAAAAAATAAAATAAAATAAAACTTAAATCAAACTGGACTAAAATAAGATAAAATAATACACTATATACAATAAACAATCTCTGTGTTCAATAATCTGCAGTTATCTACAATATACATTCATTCCTGCTACTATATACCAGTATGCAGCGGTCCTGGGATTAAATAGTAAGGACAACCTCAGTCTTTTTAGTAGCAGTAAAGTAACATTACTTCACATTACTAGTAATTAACCATTATTGTCGGGCTGCAGCTTATCGGTTGTTTTCTTAGTTAATCAATTAGAGTTCGGTCCTTAAAATGACAGAAAATTGTGAAAAATGTAGAAGAAACCTGGAAAATATTTACATTTAAGAAGCTGGAATGAGAGAATATGGACTTTTATTTCTTTAAAAATGACAATTATCAAAACACTTAAAAAACGTACTCATAAATTGCAGCTCTACATTATTATTATTATTAATGCTACTACTGTATGTCTATTACTAATACCACTAAAGCTACCTCATCATTAGCTGCCATCACCATCTATCACATGTATGGATATACACTATATCAGTAAATGTGGCGCTGCATCAAAAAGCTGTAAAATTGTATTACTCAGTAATTTGTAACGAGCCTCCGGGTCAGTCACGGCCTCCAGCAGGCCGGCGAGCTCGGTCGGGACTTCGTGCAGGAACTTCCTCTCTATTTTCAACATGATGCCATTGTCTAACACCTGCGGGGGAAAAAACAGGGAGGCACAGAAAGAGAGAGAGAAAAAGGGAAATGTGAGAGAAGAGGAAAGAAATTAGGTTGTAAAGTGTAACATAAAATGCAAAGCCACCGCACCATGATAGTCTGTTTTATTTTTTAACTTATTTTATTTATTTATTATTATTCTAAATGTATTATTTTTTTTTTTCTATTATTTTTTTCATTTAATTAATTTAAAAAAAAAATTTGAGCTTGTATGGTGAGTATCGCATATACATATACATAAAATAAATAATAATAATAATAATAATAATAATAATTCTTGTTTTTTTAATGCATATTTTTATGAAAGCTTTAAGTGTTTAACCTGTTTTCAAACCAGGGGTAAGTAACGTTAAACTGGAGTACATTAAAGCTGAGGTAATGTGTGTCAGTATCAGCAAATTATATTCTCAATTTATCAATAAAGTGCCAAAACATAGTGAATCCTGCTTGTTATAATTATCCAGAGCACCATATTTAAATATCTTATTTTATCCAACCAACAATCCAAGAATTCATTAGTTTCATTCCTGATTAATCTGCTGATTTCTTTCTCGATCAATCATTTTGAAAATCGTCTAATCACATAGAGTTAAAATCTCCTGTTGTACTCATTAATGACGCACAGCAGCTTCCAATCCTCACACATGAGAGTCTGAAACCAGCGAATGTTTAGTAAAAAATAAATAAATAAAACTATTTGTTTACATTACATCTCTATTCAGTATAAAGAGAGAGTCTGTGTGGCAGAGAAAGCAGAAAATCACCACATTTAAGAAACTTCACTCAATGAATGTTTGAAGAGTTCACATAAAAAATGACTGAAATCATCGACCAATCATTAGAGTAGTTAATGATTCATTTTCTGTAAATAAGAAACTCATTTCAGCTCTAAATAAATGATGCTGCTTTTCAGTGGTAGCTCTAATGCTTCACTTAATTAAAAGTACTGCAGTATTATGAGTGATGTAGTATGCAGTATTACAGTAAAAGTAGTGATATATTATTATATATGACATCATTAGATTATTAATAGTGTAGCTGCTGGAGGTGGAGCTAGTTTACACTATTTTATATACGGTTAGCTAGTTTACACTACTTTATATACAGTTAGCTAGTTTATACTACTTTATATACAGTTAGCTAGTTTACACTACTTTATATACAGTTAGCTAGTTTATACTACTTTATATACAGTTAGCTAGTTTATACTACTTTATATACAGTTAGCTAGTTTATACTACTTCATATACAGTTAGCTAGTTTTAGCTAGTTTACACTACTTTATATACAGTTAGCTAGTTTACTCTACTTTATATACGGTTAGCTAGTTTATACTACTTTATATACAGTTAGCTAGTTTACACTATTTTATATACGGTTAGCTAGTTTATACTACTTTATATACAGTTAGCTAGTTTACACTACTTTATATACAGTTAGCTAGTTTATACTACTTTATATACAGTTAGCTAGTTTATACTACTTTATATACAGTTAGCTAGTTTATACTACTTCATATACAGTTAGCTAGTTTTAGCTAGTTTACACTACTTTATATACAGTTAGCTAGTTTACTCTACTTTATATACGGTTAGCTAGTTTATACTACTTTATATACAGTTAGCTAGTTTACACTACTTTATATACAGTTAGCTAGTTTATACTACTTTACATACAGTTAGCTAGTTTACATTACTTTATATACAGTTAGCTAGTTTATACTACTTTATATACAGTTAGCTAGTTTTAGCTAGTTTACACTACTTTATATACAGTTAGCTAGTTTATACTACTTTATATACGGTTAGCTAGTTTACACTACTTTATATACAGTTAGCTAGTTTATACTACTTTATATACGGTTAGCTAGTTTATACTACTTTATATACAGTTAGCTAGTTTACACTACTTTATATACAGTTAGCTAGTTTACACTATTTTATATACAGTTAGCTAGTTTACACTATTTTATATTCAGTTAGCTAGTTTACACTACTTTATATACAGTTAGCTAGTTTATACTACTTTATATACGGTTAGCTAGTTTATACTACTTTATATACAGTTAGCTAGTTTAGTCCAGTGGTTCCCAACCTAGGGGTGGGGCCCCTCCAAAGGGTCAGCAGATGAATGGGAGGGGTCATAAGATGATGAATGGGAGAGGAAAGAAGTAGTTCAGTTTTCAGGCCTTTTGTCTAATCTTGTTTTTTTGCTGGATCATTTGAACATTTATTGAAATGAAAGCATGTGAGAAGTTTAGAGGGAAAAATCACTATTTGGTGGAGCTGTTAACAACTCATAGACATCTGAAATGTGAGCCTGACTACACACTGCTTTTTGTATTAAACGTCAAAAGACAAAAAGGTTGAAATTGTGTTGTATTTTAAAAGCTTGTTATATTATCCATTGTGTCAAACCTTCATCTGAGGAGTAACTAAATCTGTCAGATAAATGTGGTGGAGTAGAAAGTGTAATATTTCCCTCTGAAATGTAGTGAAGAGGGAGTATAAAGCAGCTTAAAAATGGAAATACTCCAGTAAACCTTAAAACTGAGTAAATGTGAGCTACTTAAATATTCACCACCACTGCTGCTGCTGCTTTCACTAGTTGAGTAACAGGTTGAATCCACTTGAAAGACAGTCTCCCTACACTACATACAAAAGGCCTCATAACAGCTCTATATAATGACTTAGATCATGTAAATGTTCATTTTAATTTTAATTTAATGTGTGTTATGGTTACCTTGAACCACGGATCACCTCTGCCCTTAGCGTGATCCTGCTCCTGACAGATGTTCCCCCGCTGCAGCCGAATGGTACCGTCCAGCTGGTCCTGCACCTTCAGGTCGGACGAGATCAAGTACATTTTCGGGGGTCGGCGCTTCCTGCTCTGTTCATGGGCTCCTGACATTTTTTTATTTTTTTATTTTTTAAATGTCCCTTTTTAAAAGTAGCTGCTTCACCGAGGAGTTAAACGCTTAATTAACCTGTGAAAGTAGAAAGTTAAATAAGCAATGACGACTGAAAAAACTGAACGGTAACCATTAAAAGAATAGCTACCTTACCTTTTCAGCCATACTCTCTCCACTCGCTTACAAACCACGCTGTTTAACTTCGCTCTGACACCTCTCAAAAAAGAAAGATTGTAGGCGTTTATCAAACACTCACCAACTTCCATCAAAACTTCCGAGCGTCAACATTTCCCCTCAATACTTTTTTTTTTTTTTTTAAAGGCGCTTCACTTCAACAACATTACCGTACCGTGAAAGCAGGAAGCCGAGATTGACACCGACAGGTAGCCAATCAGAAGAAAGGGAAATTCGGCAAACGTCGCACCTCAGCCAATTAGAAGCGAGGAAAGTTCGCCAACGGTCGCGCCTCAGCCAATCAGAGCGAGAGAATTTGTGTGGGCGTTGCCAGGAGAAGAAGAGAGGGGGGGAATTCCACAGTTCTTTAATATGCAGAAGGTATGAAGCTGGTGCATCTGTGGATGACTTTCTTTCTTTCTTTCTTTTCTTTTTATTTATTTGTTTATAAATAGAATAGAAAAATATTTCCACTTAATGTGCGTCATTCACTATACTCTTTTTTTTTTTTACACTCACATCATAATCCCTACAAAAATACACTACATGCTGATACAGAAAAAACAAACAAGACAAAATGTATAAATATTAGGGCAAGAATAACACAACAAAATTAGAAAGTGCAAATGTCAAATGTGTGCATTAACTGACTTTTCCCTGGCACAAAACATCATGATGTCACAGGGTGGTGCAGATGTGCTTATAATAACAACATTATTGTCAGTTTTCTCCGAGCAGAAGTAGATAAAATAAAACATATTTAATATCTATCTATCTATCTATCTATTGGTTGCAGTATATATCTCTGGTGAAAAACAGCACAAATAATGTTTTTTTCTTTTGTTCTTACCCCCAAAAATCACATTGCCACCGCTCAGATTCATCAGGGAACAAGTCCAAAAAAAAAAAAAACCTGTTATGTATCACAAATATGTGCCAAAGTAGTTTAAAACATGTACATTTAAAGCCACATAATGTTGTACACCAACAAAAAAAACAACCTAACATGAATTCTTGTAAACAGCATAAACATATTTTGCTTATATGAGGCATACACTTCTTTTTCAACAATATCCTTCATTAACAGAACAGTAATCTTTGGTACATCTAGGTTCCTAAAAGCGTACCAAAAAAAAAAAAAAAAAAGGTGTTTTAAATAGTAATACAATCTTACTTCATTCACAATTCAACATAATACAGTGAGAAGTCATCCAGGTTACACAGAAATGGTGCTGAATGGTCCGTGAGTAAGAGTAGAGATCTCCTCCTCACGTCTTCATTTAACTGGGTCACGATTTTATTTTGTGTCTCATCATGAAAAGACAAAAAAAAAAAGGCAGCTAGGATGAGTCACGTAACGTCTGCTTAGTTTGAAATAGTTCAACAAGACTGAGACCGTCATCGAAAAGTACATCGAAAACCATCGAGACCAGTCCTTTGCTGGTCTGAGGTCAGAACTGAGGAGACGACTGGTCCGTGTTCACAAAATAAGTGGTGAGCTCTCCTTTGCCCTTCACGTTGACGACTCCTCGGAGGTTGACGCTGTAGCCCACGCTCTGGAGGACCTGGGCCGTCTCATCCGTCACCTGGTGAGCACAGAGGAGAGAAGAGGAGAAGAAGAAGAAGAGGAGAAGAAGAAATGAGAATTTATTTTCATATTTATTTATATTTTTAGACACATATTTTAACATTTTATGGGTACTGGTATGAATGTGTATGTGGTCATGGGTATGGGTGAAATGTGTATATAGTATATTTTTTTAATATATAATTATATAAATATAATACTTTAATGTAATTCATTTTTATTTAATTTATATATTTTTTATATTATATTTCTCTACCTTAATCTGTTGTCTGTGTGTTGTGTGTCTGTGCTTTGTGTTGTACTGCTTTTGCTTTGTCTGTTTTTTAAAAGGTGCTATATAAGTAAAGTTATGATTATTATATTTTATATTTTATGTTTTATGCTGCAATTGGACGGCTGATAACTAACTAACTATAATGAGTTAGTATTTAAGTTATCAATAATATTATTGATCATTGTATCTAATCTTGCTGTTGTGTTCTTATGGGTTTTTTTTCTTTCTCATTGTTGTCAATTGCTTATCTAATCTATGCTATATAACTCCATACGCATAATATTGTGATATAATTTCTTCAAATACTATATATAAGCAAGCAATTTTAAACCATTGTCCTCTACATCTACTTAAGAGCTGGAGTTTGTCATTGTCAAATCTTTTTTTCTTTACATAATTTTGCTGATTTAAAGCTAATTACAGTTTCATATGTTTCACTAGTTTTTGTTTTCACAGTCATTTTTATATATTTTCCATTTCTGTGTAGTTTCAGTTAGTTTCCAGTGTGGGTTTCCTCTCTTTAGGTTTTATTAGTTTCAGTATTAGTATAACAATATCAGTCTCACACTCATATATATATATCATTATTCTAACACCACCAATATTACTCTTATACATAATGTTACTATTTTTATACTTAATATATTTTTTACTACTATTGTTTTTATTGCTTGTGTCTTTACTTTATTATTATTTATTGTTCCTTATTCTTTTTATTGATGCTCTTTCTATTTCTGCTTTCCACTAGCTGGTAATTCCCCCACCGTGTGACTAATAAAGGAATATTTTATCTATATATAGATATTTATATATATAATAGAACTGAGTCTTGAGTCTTCTCTAGAGCTAGTGTTTGGGTTTGTCTATTCTGGGTTACCATGGAAACACAATGGTGCAACATGAAGGGGGGTGGCCTCGCAGATACAGAAGAACACTTATTAAAACATACTTTGTGAATATTATATTTCATTTCTAAGAAGTAAAACACACTGAATCAGACAAACCGGCCCACTTGCCATCCTGTGTTCTTTTCCTTCCTTCCATCTGTCCTCCCTGCCTTAATTTTTCCTTTCTTCCTTCTGTCCTTCCTTCCATCTGTTCTTCCTTCCTTCCTTCCTTTCTTCCTTCCTTCCTTCCTTCCTTCCTTCCTTTCTTCTGTCCTTCCTCCCTACCTTCCTTTTTTCCATTCTTCCTTCCTTCCTTCCTTCCTTTCTTCCTTCTGTCCTTCCTCCCTACCTTCCTTTTTTCCATTCTTCCTTCCTTCCTTCCTTCCTTTCTTCCTTCTGTCCTTCCTCCCTACCTTCCTTTTTTCCTTTCTTCCTTCCTTCCTTCCTTCCATCTGTCCTTCCTTTTTTCCTTCCTTCCTTCCTTCCATCTGTCTTTCCTGCCTTCCTTTTTTCCTTCCTTCCTTCCATCTGTCCTTCCTACCTTCCTTTTTTCCTTTCGTCCTTCCTTCCATCTGTCCTTCCTTCCTACCTTCCTTTTTTCCTTTCTTTCTTCCTTCCTTCCTTCCATCTTTCTTTCCTACCTTCCATCTGTCCTTCCTACCTTCCATCTGTCCTTCCTTCCTTCCATCTGTCCTTCCTACATTCCTTTTTTCCTTTCTTCATTTCTTCCTTCCTTCCACATGTCCTTTTTTCCTTTCTTCCTTCCTTCCTTCCATCTTTCTTTCCTACCTTTCATCTGTCCTTCCTTCCTTCCATCTGTCCTTCCTTCTTTCCATCTGTCCTTCCTTCCTTCCTTCCATCTGTCCTCCCTACATTCCTTTTTTTTCCTTTCTTCATTTCTTCCTTCTGTTCTTCCTCCCTCCCTTCCCTTTGCCTGTCTTTCCTTCCTTCCCTTCTGATTTCCTTCTTTCCTTCCATCTTTTTAATGATCCGGCCCACATGAGATCAAATTGTTCTGTATGTGGCCCTTGAATGAAACTGAGTTTGACACCTCTGCAGTAGAGACACTCGGCCACCAGGACGCCCCACAAACACACTTTAAGAGCATCTTGTTTCCTTAATTTGATGTATTTTCTGTAAAGAGACACACTGAAGTACAAATATTTAAACAGCCTCTCTTTTTTTATTAGTTTTTCTGTTTTCTTTGTATTTTTTTTTATCTAATAATTGAAATGTACTGTGGGGAAAAAACACACATTTCAGCCATTTGAATCAGTCAGATAGTAAAAACCTTTAAAAGTTGCTTTAATGTTCTTATTTTAATATATTGAAACATGCTATATTTGACTATATGAAGCAGATGTTGCTCTTTTCTCTTTTCTCTGACCTGTATCTTGTCCAGTACTCCTGTGCTATCCATCCTGCTGGCCACGTTAACGGAGTTCCCCCAGATGTCATACTGAGGTTTATGAGCTCCGATAACTCCTGCGATCACCGGACCGTGATTTATTCCTGCAAGTGAACAACACGGAGCGATGATGATGCATCAGAGGAAAACACACTACTACTTTTTCTTCAAACTCCTGAAAAACTGAAGCACTTTTGCTGACCTTGCACTATATTTAAATATTTTGAAATACATTACATTAGTCTTCTGTTAAAACTAATGTATTTTCTCATATTTTACTGTCATAACCTGTCAAAGGACATTTCCACGTAAACATTGTGTATATAAATACTAAAGGTGCTATATAAGTCAAGTTATTATTATGATTATTATATTTTATATCTTATTTTTTATGCTGCAATTGGACGGCTGAAATTGAGTTTCATTGTATACTTGCCCATCCTATCCTATCTTATCCTATTCTATGCCATCCTAGTCTATCCCATCCTATCTACCCAAATCTAACCCTAACCCTACAAATACAATTTAAAACAACTATAAAACTAACTAACTATAATGAGTTAGTATTTAAGTTATCAATAATATTATTGTTCATTGTATCTAATCTTGCTGTTGTGTTCTTATGGGTTTTTTTCTTTCTTTTTCTTTCCCATTGTTGTCAACTGCTTTTCTATGCTATATAATTGTGTAACATTACGACTTTTTCTTAATGACAGTGTTGCACCTACCAAGAAAATACTAGTGTGTTGACTTTAATGTAATGTAATAGTAATATATTTTCCCCCTATAATACTTGTATGCAAAAATTAAACATATCCTGAATGCACAATAAACTTTAGGTGACCTTTCACTGTGTATAATATATTTAAATGACATTATTCTGTTAAAAATAATGCATTTTCTCATGTTTTACAGTCATAACTAGTTAAATAAAAAGAATAAAGATGAATATTCTCGTTGAACAGACTCTTACCGATCCTGAGCTTGAAGCTGTTGAAGGAGTGTGTGTTGATGAGCTCCAGTTTGGCCATCAGAGAGATGGCGAACTCCACCATGGCCCTCACATGACCGTAGGACATGTCGCACTTCTGCAGGGGGCGCCAGAGATCACGTTATCACCAAGAGACACAATATCAGCTCTGGATGAGCAAGAGATTCAAACACTTTGATTTATTTTAAACCTTCCTGTCGTCCTCCCTTCATTCTCCTTACCTCTTTCCTCTTTTCCTCCATCCCTCCCTCCTTACTCCCTTCCTTCCTCCCTCGTTCCTCCTTTCCTTCCTTCCTCCCTCCCCCTCTCTCCTTACTCCTTACTCCTTTCCTTCCTTCTGTCCTTCCCTCCTTCTTTCCTCCCTTCCTTCTGTCCTTCTTTCCTTCCCTCCTTCCTTCCTCCCTTCCCTCCTTCCTTATGTCCTTATTTCCTTCCCTCCTTCCTTCCTTCTTTCCTTTCTCCCTCTTTACTAATTCACTTCCTTCCTTCCTTTCCTTCCTTTCCTTTCTCCCTTCATTATCTCCTTACGTCCTTCTTTTTTTCCTCCATCCCTCCCTCCTTAACTCCCTTCCTTTCCTTCCTTCCTCCCCCCCTCCCTCCCTCCCTCTCCCTCCCCTTCCTTCCTCCTGTCCTTCCTTCCTTCTTTCCTCCTGTCCTTCCTTGACCTGAGGACAACAGGAGGGTTAAACCTGCATTTCAGCGACAAGATAAGAGTCTCTGGAACCAGTTCAGCCTTTCAAAATAAGAGTTTGGGCGTGACTTCATTGCTATTGCTAATTAAAAAGGAAGTTAACCTTTTGTTCCTCCCCCGAGTTTGTGAGTCCTGCAGCTGCCATGTACGTGCTCCCGATGGTCTTAATCTTCTCCACTGAACAGAATTTGGGTTTGGATAAAAGCTGAGGGAGACAGACGGGGGAGGGGGGGGGGGGTGGAGATACTTAGAAAAACAACAAAACAAAAATCTTCTGACCTAGATAGATACCAGCGAGATTATTCAAACAGTATCTTCTTCCTCATACCTCATCAAAGTCCGATATGATCTCGTTGAGGAATCGCAGACACTCCAGCCCGTCCCTGTTGGCGCTGCTCTCGCTGTAAAACTCTTTGAACTGAGGCACCGAGGCGAACATCACGCACACGCATTCGTAGGACTGGCTGTACAGGTCCTGGAGCAGAGAGAGGGACAGTAAAAGGGTTTGATTGTGAGGTTACGTACTGTACTTAATGCCACCAAAACTTATATATTTCTTTCACTGGCCTCATATTTAACCCTTACATACTGTTACATACACTCTAAATACTTCTTACTTTTAGCCTGAAATGTGATGACTTACCCTTTAAACATTTGAGTGCAGCTGATACATGTTACTTTTAGAGTTTTTGGCCCATATTTAGTCAAATATATAAAATACAGTTGAATTCTTCATATTTCAGATATAGTTCATGTTTTTTTCCTCCATAAATGAGAAGTGTAAAAACTGAATAATAAACTCTCTCAGTTTTCTGAAAGCTTCATCAACCCCTACAGTTGTGTCCTTGGGTCAAATTTGACCCATTTAAAGTGTTTTTATATCAGAAATATGGATTTCTTTCATCTAATTGCCTGAAAATCACTTATTATTTTATTTGCAAGTGAAATGAATCATCACTACTTTCAGTGAATTATGGCTGTCTTACTAAAATGTGTAACATCTATTGTCTTCTCGGGTTTCATTTAAATGAGGAAATGAGGACTATTATCAAAAAGGTCTAACACAGAATTGGGGGGATAGTTTATACTTTAAAAACAATCAAACCAAAAAAGGTCAAATTTGAGGAGGGTTAACGATTAATAATGAGGGGATACTGTGTACTGAGTCTGAATATGAACTTTCTAGTGATATAAAACATAAGTTGTGTGTTAACAGTTTCCCACGTTAACGCTCTACATCTCTTATAAGGAGGTTTGTTAGTTTTTTTGTTCTCTACCTGGTTGCGGACACTTTTGCCCATGAAGGAGGAGGCGACGTG
>JAJDFG010001872.1:0-5000 GCA_021039105.1 Scomber colias | reverse complement strand
TCTTATAAACACACGCTTCCTCCTGCTGGTTGTGTTGACTCATTCCACTGAAGACTGAAACTAAAGGACGTTTTCTCTACATTTCTATTTCATTTTAGTTTAGTTTTAAAAGTGCTTAATATTGTTTCAGTTAGTTTTAATGTTTCACAGTCTCAGTTTTTAGTTTAGTTTTTGTTAACTTTAATAACCTCGGTGATTTGTTCCCTTTAGATTTGGTTGTTTTCACTTAGTTATGGATACTAAACTGCTTTATCTATTTATTTCTATTTCTTTATGAGTTTTAATGACCAAAATAAACTAAAACTAAATTGACCCCCGTCTCTTTTGACTGTTCCTTCTTTGCTCCCTCCTCCTTCCACCCTTCTATCCTCCTTGCTTCCTTCCTTCCTCCCTCCTTACACCTTTCCTTCCTTCCTCCTTTATTTTCTTCATTCCTCCCTTCCTTCTCTCCTAAATTCCTTCCTCTTTTCCTCCTTACTCTCTTCCTTCCTCGCTTCTTTCTCTCCTTACTTCCTTCCTCTTTCCTCCTTACTCCTTTCCTTCCTTCTTTCCTTCCTTCCTTCCTTCCTTCCTTCCTCCTTACTCCTTTCCTTCCTCGCTTCTTTCTCTCCTTACTTCCTTCCTCCTTACTCCTTTCCTTCCTTCCTTCCTTCCTTCCTTCCTTCCTTCCTTCCTTCCTTCCTTCCTCCCTCCCTCCCTCCCTCCTTATTCTTTTCCTTCCTTCCTTCCTTCCTTCTCTCTTTTCCTCCTTACTCCTTTCCTTCCTCCCTTCCTTCTCTCCTAAATTCCTTCCTCTTTTCATCCTTACTCCTTTCCTTACTCCTTTCCTTCCTTCCTCCTTTCCTTCTCCTCCTTACTTCCTTCCTCTTTTCCTTCTCTCCTTACTTCCTTCCTCTTTTCCTCCTTACTCCTTTCCTTCCTTCCTTCCTTCCTCCCTCCCTCCTTATTCTTTTCCTTCCTTGCTTCCTTCTCACTTTTCCTCCTTACTCCTTTCCTTCCTCCCTTCCTTCTCTCCTTACTTCCTTCCTCTTTCCTCCTTACTCCTTTCCTTCCTTCCTTCCTTCTCTCCTTTCCTTCCTTCCTCCCTCTTTACTCCTTTCCTTCCTTCCTTCCTTCTCTCCTTCCCTTCCTTCCTCCTGTCCTTCCTTCTGTCCTTCCTTGACCTGAGGACAACAGGAGAGTTAAGTTGATGTTCTTCTTCTTTAACTATCACCTTATTTTAAAACAAACTACTCGTACCGTCGACTCTACTGCTGGGTTCTGTTTAAAGTCGGAGAAGTTAAACATCCCATTCTCCGTCTACTTGCTCCAACCGGCTGATCAAAGTGGACTCAAACTTGACCCGTCGCTTTGATTCCAAATTATTTATCACCCGCCTGACCAGTAACCAGTAACCCCCAATTTATTTATCCAGCATGACTCCGATTGGCTGTCGCTAGCCTCGGTCGGCCCAATCAACCTTTCCCCTGCGTACACTCACGCTGGCCTCGGTCCATCGGAGCTACCGGATACGTCAGACGCTGTGGGACGAGTGGAAAGTGTACTTAAGTAGGATTACAGGAGCCGGTGTGACTGTGTGGACAGCTGGCGACCGTTAACACTGTTTATATTCATGCCGGCTCACTCTGATGCTTTTCATTTGGATCAGTTTGTCTGTTAACCCTCCTGTCGTCCTCCCGGGTCAAACTGACCCCGTCTGGTTTGACTGTTCCTTCTTTCCTTCCTTCCTTCTTTCCTTTGTCCTTCTTTTCCTTCCCTTCCTTCCTCTCTCCCTCCTTCTTTCCACTGTCCTTCTTTCCTTCCTTCCTTCCTCCATTCCCTTCTCTCCTAAATTCCTCTTGCTCTTTCATCCTTACTCCTTTCCTACCTTCCTTCCTTTTTTCCTTCCCTCCTTCCTCCTTCTTTCCTTCCTTCTTCCCTCCCTCCTCCTCCTACCTTCCTTCTTTCCTCTATCCTTCCTCCCTTCCTTCTTTCTTCTGTCCTTCCTTCTTTCCTTCCTTCCTTCCTTCCTTCCTCCATTCCTTCTCTCCTAAATTCCTTGCTCTTTCGTCCTTACTCCTTCCCTCCTTCCTTCCTTCTTTCCTTCCTTCCTTTCCTCCCTCCCTCCCTCCCTCCTTCCTTCCTTCTTTCCCCCCTCCCTCCTACCTTCCGTCCTTCCTTCTTTCCTTTGTCCTTCTTTCCTTCCTTCCTCCCTTCTTCTTTTCCTTCCTCCCTCCCTCCTTTCTTCTTCCTCCCTTCCTTCCTTGACTCAAGGACAACAGGAGGGTTAAAGTGATGTAACATGTACGGAGAGAGACCAAGTGGTTACAAAGACTTGATGATGTAGCTTCTGTCTTTGCTCTTGTGTTTGTTTTTAACCTTTTCTGCTTCCCTGCTCAGTTGTGAAGCTCTTTGGCTAAAAAATGGAAGAACGAGGAAAGCTTAAGTACAAACAGCACATGAGATTTTTTTTTCTTCAATGTGTTAAACAGCAGATTATAAAGAGATAAAAGCTCTAATGCTGTTGAGTTCAGCTTCTTCTGTATGAAACCTGTAAGGCTTGCGAAAAATAATTGTATGTTGAGTGTTTTCCTGATTTTTTAATTAATTATTCAGTTTATAAGAGATGTTGGAAAACTGTTGTGTTTAACCCTAAAAGACAATTTAACAGTGATGATCCAATCATTTATTTCTAAGTGAAGTGTTTGTTAATCAATTACTAATTTTCTATATCAATACTCCCACTAATCACTTTTACTACTAGAAATCTGCTCATTAGATTTCACTCAAGTTTTCTTAACTTTCTGTGTGTCAAATCCCAACTTTATTTGGTCAATAATCTAAATAATATTCAGGAGCATAAAGCTACAGCGACCTCTGACCTCTGACGTTTCACTCACATGCTGTTGTTGCCAAAGCAGCTCGACGAGGCAATAGCACCTCGGGGCGTAAATGTGGAGGAAGAGGGCCAGGTAAACCACGACGGCCAGGGTGAGCAGCAGCGTCTTCATCAAGAAACACATCCTGATGAAGATGACGACTCCCAGCATGGCCAGCAGGCAGCAGTACAGGTAGTACTGCATGTTTGAGGGGAGCACAATGAAAGTGAGATGAAATGAGATGATACAGAATCAGGTCAAATCAAGAATAATTTAATAATAACAAAAGAAATAATTTTATCATAGATTTTAGTGTATGTATGTAAGCTATGGTAAAGGTCAATGTTTGCCTGATATATGAGCAACCCAAACATCTATTTACACTTATTAACCCTCACATACTGTTCATATTCAGACCATTCACAGTGTTACAGCAGGGTTAATGAAATGACCTAACAACTAAACTAAGCTAAATGGCAACAAATAGCTTTAACAAGGTCCAATAATGCCAAATTAAACTTAAAACAAAACAACATGGTGTTTTCTTTGGAGCTACTCACAAGGCACAGTGTAGAGTCTGAGAACTCTCCAACTCTGTCCTGTTGGCAGCCGAGGCGCAGTTGTCTCTGGGAGGAAATACTAGAAGGAAAAGTAACATGGTGAAATACACAAAGAGAGAGAGAGGGGAAAGAAAGAAAAGAAAGAGAGAGAGAGAGAGAGAGAGAGAGACATAGAGAGAGAGACAGAGAGAGAGAGATAGAGAGAGAGATAAAGAGAGAGAGAGAGAGAGAGAGAGAGAAAGAGAGGAAAGAAAGAAGAAGAAGGAATTAATAAAACAGAAGGGGTTCATGGATTAAAAAATAAATAAATAAAATAATTAAATTATCATTTGAAGTCAAAGGAGCTCACGAGGTTGAGGACGGCCATGAGCAAAGTGATGAGCACACACAGCGAGACCACAAACAGCCGCAGCGCCGCCCTGGTGGAGACGCCACGAGACAGGCTCGATATCCACTGGACACTCAGCGGCATCTTCGAACGCCATTTCTGGAAAAAACAAAAAAAACATACAGATCACGATATCATACAACAATAACTCAAATCTGTGTTTATGTCAAATAAATGACATAATTCTAGTGCAGTGCGAGTCGAGTCGAGTCGTGCTGGAACTGTGTAGTGGAAAAGCGCCATATATAAATGATGAGCAATAGTGTTAAACATACAGTGTGTTGTTAATGTGAAGCTTTAATTGAGTTAAGACCTTATTCACAACTTGAATTCATGTCGAAATCATTGCAAGTAAGCTTATATTTTCACCTCATCTACTTTGATAAACTACTGCTGATATGAAACCCTTATCTATACACTTCCAATACTAGAGTAAAAACCAATCACCAGAGTCCGTTTACCTCCAAGTATCCAGTAAAGACGATGGACAGCAGCAGCACCAGCACTGGAAACGTTGTGCCGTAGGACACTGCCATTTCAAAGTTCCTAAGAGACATAAAAAGGGACATTTACAATATTTTTTCTTTATTCAATTGCAGCAGCGAGCGAGAGAGAGTCTGTAAAGCAACACACTGATACCCTTTTTCCACCGAGTTGGAGCCAGTGCCGGTACGGAGCTAGTGCTAGAGCCAGGTGCTCAGTTGGTGCTAATCCAAGCACCTCTTACGAACCTGTTGCTCTTTCCACCGGCAAGGAGCCACCGCGATTACGTCACTGAATAATGTAGCCAGCACGTGCGCCTTTGAAGCACTTCCATGATTCACCAGTGAGAGGCAGCAACATGGCGCAAGGCAGCTAGCCTGCTGGAAATGAAGAAGAAGAAGACGAAGAAGGAAAAAAGAAGAAGAAGAAGAAGACGACAGCTCTGGCAAAAAAATGGTAAAAATAGTACTTTTAATTAACAAATCTTTAACCCTCTGTAAATGCCACGCTGGTCAGATAATAAACGATAACCTCGCTAGCCGGCCTAATAAACGTTAGCCCTGCTAGTCTGCTAATAACGTTAGCCCCGCCCCAGTCCGCTGACGTAATCGGATCTTTAGACCAGCAAAGAGTTGGTGCTAGCTCTGGCTCCCGTTCTGAGGCTCGGGGCTGGAGCTTTGGCGGTGGAAAAGCAAAGAACCGGTGCTTAGT
>JAJDFG010001871.1:0-20000 GCA_021039105.1 Scomber colias | reverse complement strand
GATTCAACATCAAATTTCCAATAAATATAATACATCTCAATATGATATGAAATCAATACAGCAGTCTCGTGCCATTAGTGTGGAGCCACTTCCTGTCTGGTTCCACTAGCTTCTGTAGCTCTAAGTACTGTAAATCTCTCATTCAGCTTTTATTTTGAAACTGTCTCTTTCCATCGTTTTAATAAAGTTATGTGAAGCACTTGGTGTATGTAATTTTCACTTTGAGCTGCATCTCTTGTATAAAAGGTGTTATAAAAATTAAGTTATTATACTTTTAAAATGCTGTTTTTTACTTGATTTTATATTGTATATTTAGATTTTATTTATATTGATATTATATGTATTCATTCTTTAAAGCTACTTTTACTATACTGTACTTGTACTATTTTTACTACCGTATTTTAAAATGATTGCTTTTTAATTTTTTTAATTTTTACATTAATGTTTCTATTTCCTTCTTCCTTTAGGTTCTTTTTAATATGAAGCACTTGATGTATGTAATTTATTTAGGTGTAAAGCATTTTGAGCTGCATTTATTGTGTGAAAGCTGCTACTAATTCAAAGATTTTGTGACTCCAACAAAGTTAAACAAAGATGAATGTGTCTGCATAAAGAAAATTAAAGCTCCCATAAAAAATCATCATAAATCGGTCCAGTCTGAATCCATAAAACCACCAACATTCAATTTAAAGTAGATGTTTCTTTAGCTGTAATTTCTTCTGTCTGAAAACTTCTCTCCGTCTCAAACTTCAGCTAACTATTTCCTATTTGTCCACTTTTATTATCTCTCTGAAAGGTGATGAGCGACACATATTTTAAGACCCTCACTTTAAAGTCAAATAAACACATCCGTCTTCATGTATGAAACTCTTTTAAACTGTCAAACAAGCAAATACGAGACTCATCATCAGCCACACGACTTCAAATCATCTCACTGTATGAAGCATGGAGTCTTTTGGGACGATAGAAGCTCAGAGAGGACAGTTCAATCCTGGTGCAATGCTGGAAGATTTAAATAATTAATGAAGGAATTGAGGCTTTGCCAGCTGTGTGTGAATTACGCAGGATTTCTTTTTTTTTTTTGGAGAGGATGAGTATGCACCTCTGCCAGCACTTCGCTTTGCTTTGAGCAGGAAGGAGACAATCAACTGAAAAACACGGAGAGTGCTTTAAAGCTTCTGCATTCATTTTCATCCTTTATTTAATTCCTTTGAGAAGTTTTACTCTCCTCTACAGCATCCAGAGTCACATCGAGTATTTATCAGCCGTGATCAGCTCTGACTTTATTTGATTATAGCGGAGTTTAGAAATGAGTTTAGAGATAATTGAAGGTAATGGGTCAGTTGGAAGTGGACTCATATATGAAGGACAATGGGTTCATTTTACTGTATAACAGAATTAATTCACCAGTGTATAAAACTATTTGTTTCTGTATATTTACACCAATAATAATAAAATCCCACTGTACTCAAAGGAGAACTACAATTAGTCGCGTATCAAACTACAAACTCATAAATAAACAAGTTTCAACCATAAAATCCAATAAGGTTTTATACATGGGTCTACTTTTATCTGAGGATTGGTTGTTGATGACTTCACCAAGACCCCCACCATCTGGTTTTCTCACAGGCGGGGAGTTCTGATCCTCTGAAATGAGGCCAACCAGGAAGTAACTTAGAGCTGCATTCTATCAAAAGGCCACCAGGGGGCGACCGTCTCTATACAAGTCAATGGAGAATTCACCAACTTCTCACTTGATTTCTAACCTCAGTAAACGTTTTCAAAATGTGTTTATGGTCTCAATCGCTAGTTTAAAGCCTTCTTCAATGCAGTATGATGTTCATTTGGGACATTTTGGCCTCCCTGATTTTATATGTGACGATAAAGCAGGGTATGCCCAGCTGCCCAGATTTGAAACTATTGGCTTCTGAGCAGCAGTCCACAAACCAATGGGTGACGTCACGGATGTTACGTCCATTTCTTTTATACAGTCTATGATTTTTACACTGTATTGTGCTTTTGCGACCACTAGGTGACAAACAACGTGTTAACGAATAAAGGCAAGAGTTCAAAATTGAGCAGAATGAAGTATATGGTCCAGCAAGTACCTAACCCTGACAGAAAAATGATCAACAACTAATGAAGCATTCAAACTACCTATTAATCAATTTGCAGCAAGATATAACAAATAGAATCAAAATAAAGTTAAAAAACCTTTAAAAAAACAAACATAATCCTCTTAGAGCAGAAGAAACGTGGACAGGAGACACAAAGACAAAATAGTAACATGAAGAGAAGCGATAAAAGACGAAACAGGAAGTGTGTCACGAACCAAAGAGACGATCAATCAACACCAGCAGCCGTTAACGTAACTATACCAACAAACTCACACTCTGCTATTCACAGATATTTATGTACTAACTCACACACGATCGCAGCAGAGAAAGCAAACAAGTCAACATGAAACATTATCGATTACCCACACACACACACACACACACACACACACACACACACACACACACACACACACACACACACACACACACAGACACACACACACACACACACACACACACACACACACACACACACACACACAGACACACACACACACACACACACACAGCCAAATACATTGACCCTCCTGTTGTCCTCGAGTCAAGGAAGGAGGGAGGGAAGGAAGGAAAAGAGGAAGGAAGGGAGGAAGGAAGGAAGGAAAGGAGGGAGGAAGGGAGAATGAAGGAAAGGAGGAAGGAAGGAAAGGAGGGAGGGAAGGAAGGAAAGGAGGAAGGAAGGAAAGGAAGGAAAGAAGGAAGGAAAGGAGGGAGGAAGGAAGACGGAAGGAAAGAAGGAAGGAAAGGAGGTAGGAAGGAAGACGGAAGGAAAGGAGGGAGGAAAGAAGGGAGGAAGGAAGGAAGGAGGAAGGAAAGAAGGGAGGAAGGAAGGAAGAAGGAAGGAAAGAAGGGAGGAAGGAAGGAAGAAGGAAGGAAAGAAGGGAGGAAGGAAGGAAGGAAAGGAGGTAGGAAGTCAACATGAAACATTATCGATTAACCACAACAACACACACACACACACACACACACACACACACACACACACACACACACACACACACACACACACACACCTACAAAATTAAAGAGACAATAAAATATTCCACACAGGCACGAAATCACGAGATGAAATAAAACGATATAATTGGATCTGCCGTGACACGATGGAAATTTAAGGAGCACACACACACGAGCATATGGGAGCAGTTAAACAAAAGGTAAACACACACACACACACACACACACACACACACACACACACACACGCACACACACCAACAACACCTGACAGCTTTACTTACTGTTCAGTGAGACATAAAGGGGCCAAAGTCTAATGTGTAACAGCAATCTAATTAAGTACGGTTCTCACAACTGTCCAAAGTGTTTCAGAGGAAAAAAGACAATGAGTTCATCTGCGGCCCGAGGCGAAGAAAAACTGCTTCAGAGGAAAAAAGAGAGGAAGAGAGAGGAAGAGCAGTTTGAAGGGAAGAAGATATAAAAAAAAGCAACTACTGTATTCTCTGTGTTCATTTGGGTTCAGGTGATTATGTAATCTTGGAAATCTGGAGGTTTATAGCGTTGCATGAGCTGATAACTCTGTCTTATCAGATCATTAAAAAGATGGAGGGAAAGAAGGAAGAAAGGAAGGAAATAAGAAGGGAAGGACAGATGGAAGGAAGGAAGGAAATAAGGAAGGACAGAAGGGAGGAAGGAAGAAATGAAGGAAGGAAAGAAGGAAAATATGAAGGAAGGACTGAAGGAAGGAACAAAGACAGGAAAAAAGAAAGGTAGGGAGGAAAAAAGGAAAGAACGAAGGAATGAAGAAATGAAGGAAGGAAAAGAAAACAGGAAGGAAGGAAGGAAAGACAGAAGGAAGGGAGGGAAGAAGGAAAAGAAGGAAGGAAAAGAAGACAGGAAGAAAGGAAGGAAGGATAGAAGGAAAGAAGGAAGGAAGGAAGGATAGATAGATGGAAAGAAGGAAGGAAGGAAGGATGGAAGGAAAAGAAGACAGGAAGGAAGGAAGGAAAGACAGAAGGAAGGGAGGGAGGAAGGTTAAGAAGACAGGAAGAAAGGAAGGAAGGACAGACAGAAGGAAGGGAGGGAGGAAGGAAAAGAAGGAAGGAAGGAAGGAAAAGAAGACAGGGAGAAAGGAAGGAAGGATAGAAGGAAGGAAGGAAGGATAGACGGAAAGAAGGAAGGAAGGAAGGATAGACGGAAGGAAGGATAGAAGGAAGGAAGGAAGGATAGACGGAAAGAAGGAAGGAAGGAAGGATAGATGGAAAGAAGGAAGACTAACTCTGAGGTTTACACATACTTAGCAAACATGCTCCACAAACAAAAGAAAGAGGATTTGAACATGTGCTCTGCTCCTTCCTGCTGAGCCCGACTCCGAGTCTGTGCTTTCAGTTTTGGTAATGTTCCCTCCCCTGCTGCGGAGTTGGCTGCAAAGATCAACCGTTAACTTGTTTATCTTTCATATTCTGACTGTGGCGGTGCACTAAAAAAAGAAAAGTCAAGCTGTTATTGCCAAGCGGGCATCCACCGCCCGCTTTGAAGAGTGAACTTTAAAAAAAAAAAAAAAAAAAGGTGCAATGCCACTATCGGCCACTAGGTGTCGTTCACAAAGCCTGAACCTTCTCCTCTAGAAATACCAAGTCTGCACATTATGATCACAATCTCTAAATTCAGGCCCTCTAGTGATTGTGCTGGTGGTCACTGTGGAACATTATCATTGCTCCGTTAATAAGATTTCAAGACTTATATTAGATTTGATGAGTTTGTACCATAAACAATGGGAGTGAATGGACGTCCATTAACTTTCATGCATCATATAACTATGAATAACTTATTTCATCATAATGAGCTTATGGTTATTTAATCAGTGTTACAGGGTGTTTTGAAATTTGAACAAAAACACTTTATACTGTATATCAGTGGAGTTTATATGGAATAGACGGTATTAGGTTATTATTCATAGTGTTTTTGGTCAGTTTTGGCTCTTAAAAATAAAAACCAATCAACCAAATCCCACACAGGTAGAAATCACTGCACTGAAGCCAAGACTGGATGCAGATCTACACAACATTTCAACACTAAGGCTGCGTTCACACTGCAAGCCGAAATCAGATTTTTGCAAACCAGATTGAAACCACCTTTGGGAGGAAGTTTCAAATCTCATTTGGACAGATGTGTCTGAGTCTGAACAGCTCCAAAACACTCATATCAGATTTGACTGTCCGTGACGTCTCTCTACGTCTCTACGCTACGTCTCTCTATGAGACACCAGACCTGCGCTTATTAGGGCCCGAGCGCTGACCAGCGCGAAGCCCTATTGTTTTTGTCCGGATTATTATTATTATTATTATTATTATTATTTTTCTTCTCTCCCAATGACGGCCTTTTTGCCCCCCTGAACGTGCCGCGAAACTCACCAAAGTTTGCACGCAAGGCAGACCCGGCGAAAATTTCGATATTTTATGGTTTGCACAAATGGGCGTGCCAAAATGGCTCTCTAGCGCCCCCTACAAAATCAATAAAAGCGAGCCCCTCGTGACAGATTGACATAGAGAAACGAAACTTGGTACACATGTTCATCATGTCAAGATGCACCAAAAAGTCTCTTGGACACATACCCTAACACCAACAGGAAGTCGGCCATTTTGAATCTAAATATTGATTTTAATGCAAATTGTGGCATCATATTTGAACGCACTACTCCTACAGTTTTCTTCCCATCCACTTCAAATTCACACAGAGTCATCTTGAGACATTGGAGATGACAAGTTATCAAAAGGTTTTTCCCCCGTCATTCCTGGTTGCCGTGGCGACGCGGCAAATTTCGATCCTTCGCCATGAAATTTCAAACCCTCATAACTTGACTCCACATGGTCTGAGCTTTACCAAATTTCAGATGCTTGTTCAGGGTCCTGCTCTGAACACATGTACAGTCTCATATTTAGTGACAGTCATAGCGCCACCTACTGGCAACAGGAAGTCACTTGCTTTATTCTCTCACTAATTACTCCCATAATCTTCATCCCATTCACTTCAAATTCACACAGGATCATCTTGAGACATTGGAGATGAAAATTTCTCAAAAGCTTTTTCCCCCGTCATTCCTGGTTGCCGTGGTGACGCGGCGAATTTCGATCCTTCGCCATGAAATTTCAAACCCTCATAACTTGACTTCACATGGTCTGAGCTTTAACAAATTTCACATGCTTGTTCAGGGTCCTAGTCTGAACACATGTACAGTATCATATTTAGTGACAGTCATAGCGCCACCTAGTGGCGACAGGAAGTGACTTGCTTCATTCTTTCACTAATTACTCCCATAATCTTAAGTATTTTCACCTGAAATTGACTCAGCTAGGACATAACACCAGTTATCAAAAGCTTTTTTATGACTTCTTCCTGTTGGGCGTGGCTGTGCAGACAATTTCGATGCTTCGCCATGAAGCAGGAAGTCCTTATAACTCCTACAGACATTGTCCCGTCTACACCAAATTGATCACACATGTAGAGGGTCCCGCCCTGAACACATCTATGCATCAATACTCCGTCAAATACACAGCGCCACCTACTGGACACAGGAAGTCAGCCTCATATGACAAACATTATCCGATTTACATGAAATTTACAGGATGTGTTCTCCACATCACACACTGCAACATGACGTGTCATTGGTGGGTCATCTCTAGCGCCACCTAGTGGACACATGCAATGTGACTTAGCCCCATCACACAACATTCATTACAAGACCGGGTAACAAGACGTCTACGTGCCCGCTGTGTCTGCCGTGTGACTGCAACACGCACCGGCATGCGCGTACGAGGCGGTGCATGGGGGCGCGAGGGCCCGTTCATCACTGCTTGCAGTTTTAATTCCAGTTGTTGTTGCTAGGTGATATCACTGGAGGACTTATTCCAGTTGTTGTTGCTAGGTGATATCACTGGAGGACTTATTCCAGTTGTTGTTGCTAGGTTATATCACCGGAGGCAACAGAGGACAAAGGACCAAACCAAACTCTTAATCTTTGGGGAGATGGCTCCGTTCAAGAGAAGCTCGAGGGTTTGTTGTTGCTGTCGCTGTCGCAGTTATTTGACATCACACAATACACGCTAGATGACACCTCCACTCTGACAACGTTGCCACAGCAACCTGTCAGATTGGTCATTAATGTGGCCCAGTCTGAACAGAGCCAAATCTAAAAACAGTGCGGACAATCAGGCCTAAACATCAGATTTGAGAAGGAATCAGATTTGAATCAGATTTGCCTGCAGTGTGAACGCAGCCTAAGATAACCAAACAGATGCATGCAAACATACTTCTCTGTCCTTGAGCTTCATCGCCAGCACTAGTTGGTTTCTGTGATTGGCCAATGCTTCTCTGTAGTTTGCTTTGGAGAAGAGGGCAGAGCCGAGGTTTCCATGAGCTCGACATTCACCCGACTGATCACCTGTAGAAGAAGCAAAATACATGAAATTCAAACCATTATATTCACCATCTGTTTAAACTCTACACTCCACGATCTTCTCCTCTTCCTTACCTAAAGTCTTGGCCACGTCCAGGTCCTGCTGCATGTAGACCATACTCTTGTCGGTGTTGCCTAAAGACCAGTAGGCGGAGCTCAGGGCCGAGAAGACTGATCCACGCAGCTTTAGCGAGCAGGTGCCGATCTTTAGCCCCGCCTCCAGCACCACGACCGACGCTCCGTGGAAACTGTGGGTGAGCAGCTCCTGACCGATGACGGACACGACCACGAACGGGCTCTTGTCCAGCTTCATCTTCTGCAGCTGCTGGTAGGTGGGCTCAAGTGTGTCTGTGAAGGTGGAAGCACACGCAAAAGATTAGTCCAGCTACTAAACCTCAACAGTCAGAGCTTCAACCGTCAAAAGTCAGAGCTGATGCCAACTTGTTGCACATGCCTGAAATCGGCCATCCGTATCTTTGTTGCTAAGGTTGTTGCTATGGTTGTTGCTATGGTTGTTGCTATGGTTTTTTCTGTGTGTTGTTCACATTGTCCGCTCTCATATTTCATCTCATGTGCTGATGTATTTGAAAAGTTGACATTTTAAGTATAGAAGGACAAAAATAAGTTAAAAAGTGTGGGGCTGCATAAATTGCCAGTATAAGATAAATAGCTTTTAACATACATACATACATAAGGGTTAGTGAAAAATAAGGGTTGACAAGACGAGCAATTCAAAAATATCTTTAAAAAATAGTTTTAAAAGCAGCATCAGGTTTGTTAAAATGTACATTTAAGTATTTTTGTTGGTTTTGTATCAGTTGAAATGACATTTGCACCATTTTTTACCAAAAGTAAGACTGAATGCTCCTGAAAATGTCAAATGGTGTAACCACAAAAGAATGGTAAATATTTTATCCACCTAGTAAGAAAGAAGAAGAGAAAGAAATAAAAAGAAGTTGGAAGGAAGGAAGGAAGGAAGGAAGGAAGGAAGGAAGGAAGGAAGGAAGGAAGGAAGGAAGGAAGGAAGGAAGGAAAGAAAGGTAAAGGACTAAGGACAGAAAGAAAGAAAGGAAGGAATAAAGGAAAGATAGAAAAGAAAAAGAAAGAACAAGAAGTTAGAGGAGAGGGAAAGAAAGAAAAAAGAAAGAAAGAAAAAGGTAACCACAGTAGAATGATAAATATTAAATATTTTATCACCTACAGTGTATTTAAGCGGACTTATACTAATAATGTAAATGTTTCCTGGTCTCCATGGTTACCCAGATGAAATGTAATATTTAGAACAATAGTATTCCATTAGCTTTATTTAATATAAAAGTTATAATGTAAGATCATGCCAAACTAGTTGATATGGTGTTTTATTGACTATTTACTGTTTTTATGGTTACACCACTTAGACATTTTTGCCATAATCCTCTAATATATTCTCTCTAAATGGATTAAAAGCAGAAATTTGATGCTGGGTCCACAAAAAAAGAATGTGTTCAAGTTATTCATACGTTTATTTTCACATTTTAACCCTTTAAATTTGACTATAAACCACATGGAGACAAAAAAACATCATTGACCCATAAATATTATTAGAGTTGCACCACTGCTTGTAGAGAGCATTTGTAAAATTTAGGCATATTTGATATAATTTAAAGCTGCTGCATTAATTCACATCTTTATTTATTTAATGCTGACAGCGTAAAAATTCCAGTCTGTCACTCAAAATAATAAAAAAACGCCTGCAGCAATGAGCATGCATTTCCCTTGATAATTTTCTAATACAAATTACATTGATTAATATTCAAATAATATTTTCTGCATGATTTTCTCAGTGGAAGCAAACTGATCATCATCATCAGCAGCAGCAGCATGGTACAAGATTTCAACTCATCCTAGGAAAAAAAAAAAAGGTTGCTGAGTCATCATTTCTATAATGAATTTTTCTGCTGAGATTAACACACAGTTTAGAGGTGACAGTTATATTCAGATTACTGTAAAGAATGCTTGGTTTGCATGAGGAGAGGCGCTTGGCTGTGGAGAAGCGTTTGCTCTGGCACGACGGAGTGAAAGGAGATATGCTGAGGCTGTTGTGAAACTCTCCAAACACTAAAACATGAGAATGAAAAAGCAACTGAATATTACCTGGAGACTTTAGCTAGTGCACTGTGGTTGCATGATTAAAGGAGGCAGTGGATGCTCTCATATATCTGATGTTTTTTAACAAAGTGATCATCAAGGAAACCCGAGCAACGTGGAGTTCAAGAGTTCAATTTATTCATCCTCCACAAAAAAACAACAACATGGAAATTACAGTTCACGCATCCTAATCAACCGACACTGATTACTTATTTTGTAGTAGCCTTTCCATCCCTCATTATTTCTATTCATGTGATTCTGTTTATCTTATCTTTAGCTTCCTATCTCACCTACACACGCTTCTGTTTACTTTAAATTCACATATAGCTGAAATATCTTAATGTATTTGTGTATGTGTCAAGTCATAAGAAAAAAGATATAGTATTTTAGATTATAGTAAGAAATGAGTAGAGCAAGACTAAAATGAATAAATTAAAGTCCTTCAACAAGCTAAGGTGCAGGAATAAGAAGGAGACTTTAGCAGTAAAGCTAATGTAAGTTGTTGTTCAGAGTCTGACTCTTGTGTTGAGTATCAGGATGCAATCAGGCTCGGTGTGACCGTCTGCTCTGCTCAATGATAAAATGACCTGCTATTACTGTACTTAATGCAAAGATTTGATTTGATCAGAAAACAACATAAAACTACAGTATAAACGTAGAGAAAGACTAAAATGAATAAATTAAAGTCCTTCAACAAGCTTAGGTGCAGGTGAGATGTGTGTTCATGCTTCTGAGTTAGATAAGAAGGAGACTTTAGCAGGAAAGCTAATGTAAGTTGTTGTTCAGAGTCTGTGGCTCTTGTGTTGAGTATCAGGATGCAATCAGGCTCAGTGTGACCGTCTGCTCTGCTCTATGATAAAATGACCTGTTATCACTTCATGCAAAGATTTGATTGTGTTCAAATAATAACTGTGGCTACTGTACTGTACATGAGCAGAGGATGGAACAGCATTTAATTAAAATAATGTAAAATCAAATAATCTTAAGTGATTTTAGAGCAGATATGTTTCGGTAGGACTTTAATTAGGGCTGGGTATCGGTACTCTAGAGTCTAGACCTTTAAGGTATCAACCGATATGAATTGATACCAAGTAGTATCGAAATGTCTCCCATCAAACGATACCTGCAATCAATCTTTTTGCACCCAGAGCTAGAAACTATGGCTGTGTCTCAAATGGCGCACTTGCACACTTCAAGCACTATGTTTTAGGGCATAGTGCGTTCACACTGAAGAACAAGCGAAAACTCAGTGCTCTGAAAGTACCCGGATGGTGCACTAAAAACGGACAAAAAATCCAGTGTGAGATGATGGACACTACTCACACTAAACGGACGCCATTTTGCCTACGTAGCGGAAGGGGAGGGACTTTTTGCCCAGTTTTCTGATTTCAATAATTGGCGGCCAGCAGCGACATGCAAGCCCGTCACTTCCGCTAAGTGCAAAACGCCAGTGCTCCATTTCAGACAATACTTACCCACGACAGTGTGCACTACAGAGGTAAGTGCTCAGTGCGCACTACGCACTACATTCTGGTGCACTCACGTAAGTGCTCCATTTGAGACACAGCCTATGACTCCTTGTATGGACTTGCTCACAGTCAATCAACAGCAAGCGTTCTTGTATTTAATGCATCATGCGATTGGTCCACTGCCACAGCAGCTAGGACCCGTCTGTGGTGGTTGAAGTCGTGGTGAAGTTGAGTTAGCGCGTTTAGCAGTTAGCAGTTCAGCAGCCGAGATGCCTCCTAAACGCTCTAGAGCAGAGGTGTCAAACTCATTTCATTCAAGGGCCACATACAGACTAATTTGATCTCATGTGGGCCAGATCATTAAAAAGATGGAAGGAAAGAAGGAAGGAAGGAAATAAGAAGGCAAGGAAGGAAAGACAGGCAAAAGGAAGGAGGGAAGAAAGGTAGGGAAAGAGAGATAGTGAAGGACGGACAGACAGAAGGAAGGAAGGGAGAAAGGAAGGAAGGCAGATGGAAGGAAGAAAGGAAGGAAGGACAGATGGAAGGAAGGACAGAAGGAAGGACAGAAGGAAGAAAGGAAGGAAGGACAGATGGAAGGAAGGACAGAAGGAAGGAAGGACAGATGGAAGAAAGGAAGGAAGGACAGAAGGAAGGAAGGACAGAAGGAAGAAAGGAAGGACAGAAGGACAGATGGAAGGAAGGAAAAGGGCACTGGATGGCAAGTGGGCCGGTTCAGCCACCCCTCGGCGGGGCCGGTTCTGGCCCACGGGCCGCATGTTTGACACCCCTGCTCTAAAGTAAGTCTACACTACACGACTGTTACACCAGATAAAACAATGATGGGTATCTAATGAAGTACTCAGTTGGTATCGGTATCAGTTTAAGGGTACTTGGATTGATATTGGTATTGTAATTTTCTAACCAATACCCAGCCCTAAATTTAATTTTTCTTGACCACCAAACTTCTAGAAAGGCCTGTCGGTGTGGAGAAGAAGCGTTGCAGTTGTTGTTATACTATCAGTAAATCATTTCTGGGTGATTGGACGGAGAATCAGAGCTAATGTTTGGTCCTGAGGGCGTCTCAGTGATGTAGAGCAGAGAGAGAGCAGAGCTGTGACCTCACATACCATCTCTGCTTATGTATTTCTACTCTGCACTGAAAGAATTTGAAAGAGTATATATGTGGAACATGAGCTGAAGCAAAAACAGTTTGGCTCAGTTCATATCTGACTGTATTTTTGTAGCAGCACAGTTAAACCTCTAGTATGGTGCATTTCATTTTTTAAGTTTTGCATTACTTTTACAAATAAGATGCTCAACTTAGAGACTTCTTCTTTCTTTACATAACTAAAAAGATTCAACTGTCACTGAGTCTTACTTATCTGGTGCAGATAATAACATTTATTATGTAAGATTTCCTTTTTTTCCTTTGACAGTAATATCAACTATTACAGTATATAGTTATAAAGTTATATTGTACTATATTAGTTTCCAGACATGCAGAATACATGTGAAAACCCAGCCAGCGTGTCCATGTGGGTCCCATATGGGTTAAATGTGGGGTGTGCTTTTTTTTCTATTGAACTAATGACAAGAATGGCGACATTTGAACTACAGAGTAAAGGAAGGGGAGATAAGATAGTTTTAATCAAGTGTGGGTCTCATTTTGATACTAATAGAGGGGATGGCTTTTTGAGAAGGTCCTTTTTCACACTTATCAGTAAGGCATGGACAAAAAAGCCTATCAGCGGTGGTCTTGACCAGTCTGGTTAAAAAAAACAGAGTCTGCCCAGTCCGAGACCGAGACAAGACAGAGTAAAAATGCCCTCAATTCCGAGACAAGACCAAGAACCCATAGACTGTATAAAAGAAATGGACGTAACATCCGTGACATCACCCATTGCTCGTCACTGCTCGGAAGCCAATAGTTTCGAAACTAGGCAGCGCCATCTTGAAAATGGGCCAGAGCGGGGATGTTGCTATGGTTGCGAGGGCTGGATCTCGAGGACATTGGTCAATCAACCTGTCAATCAGGACGTAGCCACGCCCTAATGCATACCCTGCTTTATCATCACATATAAAATCAGGGAGGCCAAAATGTCCCAAATGAACATCATACTGCATTGAAGAAGGCTTTAAACTAGCGATTGAGACCATAAACACATTTTGAAAACGTTTACTGAGGTTAGAAATCAAGTGAGAAGTTGGTGAATTCTCCATTGACTTGTATAGAGACGGTCCGCCCCTGGTGGCCTTTTGATAGAATGCAGTTCTAAGTTACTTCCTGGTTGGCCTCATTTCAGAGGACCAGAACTCCGCGCCTGCAAGAACCTCAAAAATGACGGTATCTCGAGTACTACAAAACTACTTATGGATCCACATGGACCTGCTGGCTGGGAATAGACTGACTACCAACTTGCTCTGCTTCTGCCCAACATCAAAACACCAGCAAACCCAAGAAAGGACAGATAATCCAAATGATCCGCCCCCCCCGCGCCCCCCTCCCCACCCCTCCCTCCCTCCCTCCCCTCCCTCCTTCTCAGTGGACCAACCTACAGCATTGCAACTCCCAGTAACACTTTGATACGAGGCCTCTTAGCTACGAGCCTGGCTTGCATCAGATCTGCACAGGAGCGTTTTATAGTAGCTCAGAAAGGACTCTCTTACATATTGTATGTCAGTCGTCAGCGATCGGGTTCAAACGTGGGTCGCTATTTATTTTGAGGCCAATGTTTTACAGGCGCAGAGAAAACAGAACCCAATATATCCAAATCTTTTTTAATTCATTCAAGATTAAAACGGAGTCTTTGGGTTGTGTCTTAGGGCAGATATCAATTTCCATTCGTAAGTGACGGCAAATAGATTCTGATTTAGAAAAAACATGAATACAGAGTAGAAATATAATCGACACCATCTCCTCTCTCCATTTCCTCTGTCCTTCTTTCCTTCCTTCCTCCCTTCCTCTTTTCCTTTCTCCCCTCCCTCTTTCCTTCCTACCTTCCTTCCCTTCCTTATTTCCTCCATCCTTCCTCCTTCCTTCCTTTCCTTCTTCCCTTCCTCTTTCCTCCTTTCATCTTTTCCTTTCTGCCTCCCTCTCTCCCTCTTATCTTCCTTCCTTCCTTATTTCCTCTGTCCTTCCTTCCTTCCTCCCTCCTTTCCCTCCCTCTTTCCTTCCTCCTTTCCTTCCTTCTTCCCTCCTTTCCTTTCCTTCTTCTCTTCTTTTCCTCCCTTCCTCTTTTCCTTTGTGCCTCCCTCTCCTCCCTCCTTACTCCTTCCTCCCTCCCTTCCTTCCCTCCTTCCTCCCTCCTTTCCCTTCCTTCTTCCTCCTTTCATTCCTTCTTCCTTCCTTCCCTTCTTCCTTCCTTCCTCCCTCCCTCCCTCCTTTCCTTCTTTCTTTCTTCCTCCTTTCCTTCCTTTCTGCCTCCCTCTCTCCTTCCTACCTACCTTCCTTCCTTCCTTATTTCCTCCGTCCTTCCTTCCTTCCTTCCTTCCTCCCTTTCCTCCCTTCTTTCCTTTCCTTCCTTCCTTCCTTCCTTCCCTCCTTCCTCCCTCCTTTCCTTCCCTTCTTCCTCCTTTCCTTCCTTCTGCCTCCCTCTCCTCCCTCCTACCTTCCTTCCTTCCTTATTTCATCCGTCCTTCCTTCCTTCCTCCCTTCCCCTCCTTCTTCCTTTCTGTCTTCCCTTCCTTCCTCCCTTCCTTCTCCCTCCTTTCCTTCCTTCTTCCTCCTTTCCTTCCTTCTTCCTCCCTTCCTCTAGTGCTGTTACGGCCATGTTGTACCTATGTTACCTATCTTGTTTATAAGAGGTTAACAGCTCATATTTATTGGGATTTACATGGAGCGTAGATTTATGAAGAATAATATCAAAGCTTTTATATAATCTATGAAAACTTTCGTAATAGTTTGGGGAGGCCAGATTTTGCCACTACTTGCCTACCAATGCAGTAAGTCACAGCTGCTACCATTGATCACACTCTGTGGTTTTCTCTCCACCTGCTATCTTCTTATTGCAACACTTCTTCTCAAACTTAACACCTTTTCTTTGCTGTTTGTAAAAAAAAAAAAAAAATCTTCCTCGAACAAAAAGAAAGAAGAAGAAAGCAAAAGCAGTCCTCATTTGTTCTCAGCCTTTCTGCACAATACACTCCATTTGGATCTAAATGTTTCCTTCCTTCTTCCTCTCTTCCTTCCTTTCTGCCTCCCTCTCTCCCTCCTACCTACCTTCCTTCCTTCCTTCCTTATTTCCTCCGTCCTTCCTTCCTTCCTTCCTTCCTTTCTCCCTCCTTTCCTTCCTTCTTCCTCCCTTCCTTCCTTTCTGCCTCCCTCTCTCCCTCCTACCTTCCTTCTTTCCTTTCCTTTCCTTTCCTTTCCTTCCTCCCTCCCTCCTATCCTTCCTTCTTTCCTTCCTTTCCTTCCTTTCCTTCCTTCCTTCCTCCCTCCTTTCCTTCGTCCTTCTTCCCTTCCTTCCTTTCTGCCTCCTTCCTACCTTCCTTCCTTCCTTATTTCCTCCTTCCTTCCTTTCTCCCTCCTTTCCTTCCTTCTTCCTCCCTTCCTCTAGTGCTGTTACGGCCATGTTCTACCTGTGGTTTTCTCTCCACCTGCTATCTTCTTATTGCAACACTTCTTCTCAAACTTAACACCTTTTCTTTGCTGTTTGTAAAAAAAAATAAAATCTTCCTCGAACAAAAAGAAAGAGAAAGCAAAAGCAGTCCTCATTTGTTCTCAGCCTTTCTGCACAATACGCTCCATTTGGATCTAAATGTTTCCTTCCTTCTTCCTCTCTTCCTTCCTTTCTGCCTCCCTCTCTCCCTCCTACCTACCTTCCTTCCTTCCTTATTTCCTCCGTCCTTCCTTCCTTCCTTCCTTCCTTCCTTCCTTTCTCCCTCCTTTCCTTCCTTCTTCCTCCCTTCCTTCCTTTCTGCCTCCCTCTCTCCCTCCTACCTTCCTTCTTTCCTTTCCTTTCCTTTCCCTTCCTTCCTCCCTCCCTCCTGTCCTTCCTTCTTTCCTTCCTTCCTTCCTTCCCTTCTGCCTCCCTCTCTCCCTCTTACCTTCCTTCCTTCCTTATTTCCTCCATCCTTCCTTCCTCCCCTTCCTTCCTTCCTTCCTTCCTTCCTTCCTTCCTTCCTTCCTTCCTTCCTTTCCTTCCTTCCTTCCTCCCTCCCTCCCTCCCCTCCCTCCCTCCTTTCATTTCTTCTTCCTCCTTTCCTTCATTCCCTTCCTTGACACCTTTTCTTTGCTGTTGTAAAAAAAAAAAAAAAAAAAAAAAAAAAATCTTCCTCGAACAAAACGAAGAAAGCAAAAGCAGTCCTCATTTGTTCTCAGCCTTTCTGCACAATATGCTCCATTTGGATCTAAATGTTCTACCTCAAAGGGAAAAAAATTGTGAATACTAAACTCAGATATGCTCTCCAGTGTGAGAGGAGATGGAAATTCAATGTGCATAAACATTTGCTGTAGCTTGCCAAGCAGGAGGCTATTCCCAAGAAGCCCTGCTCTCATTCTGATACTGCCGAAGGGCAAAAACATAATCCTGTGCCAATGCTAGCCTGCAAACCATTCTCAATTGTGTGCTCTCGTCCTCTTTCTTCTTATGCAGTTGAGACCTGCACATAAAAGTGAACTCTGATCTCTGGGGCGGAGAGATCAATGACACACGAAGAAGAATCTACCTTATACATATTTCATCATGGACTCCACCAGAAGCTAATCTGTGCTAATAAACATACTGACCCAGTCTGTTTTGACTGTTCCTTCCTTCCTTCCTTCTCTCTTTCTTTCCTCCCTTCCTTCTTTCCTCTGTCCTTCTTTCCTTTCTTTCCTCCCTTCCTCTTTTCCTTTCTACCTCCCTCCCTCCTTCCTTCTTTCCTCCCTCCCTCCTACCTTCCTTCATTCCTTCTTTCCTCCATCCTTCCTTCTTTCCTCTGTCCTTCTTTCCTTCCTTCCTCTTTTCCTTTCCTCCCTCCCTCCTTCCTTCTTTCCTCCATCCTCCCTTCCTTCTTTCCTCCATCCTCCCTTCCTTCGATCCTCCGTCCTTCCTTCCTCCCTCCCTTCTTTCCTTTCCTCCTTTCCTACCTCCTCCCTCCCTCCCAACCTTCTTTCCTTTCCTCCTTTCCTTCCTTCCTTCTTTCCTCCGTCCTTCCTTCCTCCCTCCCTTCTTTCCTTTCCTCCTTTCCTTCCTTCCATCCTTCCTTCCTCCTTTCCTACCTTCCTTCCTTCTGGATTTTGACCAAATGATAAAATGATTAGCAGTAAACCTTGATCAGGGCTCTGGTTCCTCTAACATCTGTTAGCATGTCACATAAAGTCAATAAATACACACTGCTAAACAGCTTCCTGCCTCTGTGAAACTCAACAAAATCATTAAATTTCTTACAGTTATTAGACTTTTATTAATACGTCTCTTTCCTCTGGCAATGCAATAAGCTGCACTAATTAAACCACTAAACACTGAACTAGATCCTGATATCCTAAACACTTAGAGACCAAGTTTTAAACAACCAGGATCTCTACAGTTCAACTATTAGATCAGGATTCCTGATACGTCGATGGTGATCGAGCAGTCAATTGAAAAGGTCATGGTGGTACTGGAATGGTCTTTAAAGACCGTGTAAAGTGAATTCAGACTTCTTCTTCTAAACACATTAAATAGGTCATAAATGTATTTCTAAAAAAGGTGTAAAAAGCATTTCAACCATTTAGATTTGAATTGTGGAGCTAGGCTTCACAAACTGTGTTTCAAGATTTCTGTGTTCAGGATTTAGTGATTAGCATAAACCCCGCCCCTGCTGCTGTAGAGGTAGAAATACATTCAGCACACACTACTACTACTACAGTCTACAGTTAGCCGCCGAGCTAGCAGCTGAGTTAGCTGCCGAGCTAGCAGTTGAGATAGCCGCAGAAAGCTCTCAGACATAGCGTCCATGTTTCTGGTAGAGGTGGTGACTTTGATTGACAGGTGACACTTGGTAGGGGCGGGGTTTACGGTGGCCACGCCCACATCGTTTGGGAGCAGAGAAAGAGGCTGATTTTTACACAACTTTGAAGCCTAATTTCATATATTTGGCGATTTTTTTTTTTTAATCATTCAAATTTGGCAGGGTGGTTAACAACACACTTTTCTGTGGTATGTCAAACTCAGAACACATATTTATTCTTACTTTACACAGACTTTAAAATGTCAGTGCCTTCTCGCTGTGACATCTGACTTGATTGACATTAGACGCAGCCAGTCTGCTTTGTTACATGAGGTCAACAGAACAGCTCATTTATTAAGGTCTCTCTCAGCTTCTGTCATCAGTAACGTGCAGAAACCCTGAATGCAAAGCCAGCAGACAGAAAACTCTAGTGAGCTAATCTCATTCATTCATAGCAACCTAGCATAGCAATTCATAACAATAGAGGAATGAGTGCAGGACCAAGTAAGGAGCTGAAAACACATCGGAACAGGAAGAAGACCTTTTTTTCATTATGTCTTATTAGAAGTGAGTTTTTGCCAGTCTAGTATCACTATCCCAAAATCAAACAAACGTGGAGATGCACTTTTGAACCCTTCGTTAAAAACTAGGACAGCATCTTCCCTGCCAAACACAAAGTTGAGAAATCTAATTCAGAAGCAAAGACAGCTGTGGCTCAGGAGGTAGAGCGGCTCGTCCATTAGTCGGAAGATTGGTGAAAAACTCTTGACCCTAAATTGCTCCTGATTGCTGCGCCAACGGTGTGTGAATGCATGACTGTGACTCCCTTCCTTCCTTTTCCTTCCTTCCTTCCTTCTTTCCGTCCTCCATCCTTTTCCTTCCTTACTTCCTCCCTCCCTCCTTCTTTCCTTCCCTCCTTCTTTCCTTTCCTTCCTTCCTCCTTCTTTCCTTCCTCCATCCCCGTTCCTTCCTTCCTCCCTCCCCGTTCCTTCCTTCCTTCCTCCCTCCCTCCTTCTTTCCTTCCTTTCTTTCCTCCCTTACTTCTTTCCTCTATCCTTCTTTCCTTCCTTCCTCCCTTCCTCTTTTCCTTTCTCCCTCCCTCCTTCCTTCCTACCTTCCTTCCTTCCTTATTTCCTCCGTCCTTCCTTTCCTTCCTTCTTTCCTTCCTTCCTCCCTAACTATTTTCCTTTCTCCCTCCCTCCTTCCTTCCTTCCTTCCTTCCTTATTTCCTCCGTCCTTCCTTGCTTTCTTTCCTTCCTTCCCTTCCTTCTTTCCTTCCTTCCTTCCTTCCATCCTTCCTCCCTCCCTCCCTCCCTCCTTCCTTCCTTCCCTGCCTCCTTCCTTCCTTCCTTCCCGCCTTCCTCCCTTCCTTCCCTGCCTCCTTCCTCCCTTCCTTCCTTTCCTCCCTCCTTCCTTCCTTCCTTCCTTCCTTCCTTCCCTCTTGTGTGGAAGCGTCTGTTCTCTTCACAGACAGCTGGATCTTGTGTATCTACAGCCGGTTAATGCAACCAAACCCAGCGATGTCAGATAGCCGAGTAGGGAAACGTTCAGGCTCCAGCTGGAGATCAGGGAGTTTCTCTGTTTGGCTCAACACGCAGAAAACAAACTACTTGCTAGATTTGGCATTTTAACCGATCCAAAGTCCAACATGTTGAATGAACTTAACCTTCCTGTCGTCCTCCCGGGTCAAACTGACCCCGTCTGTTTTGACTGTTCCTTCTTTCCTTCCTTCCTTTTTTCCTCTATCCTTCTTTCCTTCCTTTTGTCTGTCCATCCTCCCTCCTTCCTCTCTTTCTTTCCTCTCCCCTACCTTCCTCCCTTCCTTCTTTCCTCTGTCCTTCTTTCCTTCCTTTTGTCTGTCCATCCTCCCTCCTTCTCTCTTTCTTTCCTCTCCCCTACCTTCCTCCCTTCCTTCTTTCCTCTGTCCTTCTTTCCTTCCTTTTGTCTGTCCATCCTCCCTCC
>JAJDFG010001870.1:12500-24639 GCA_021039105.1 Scomber colias | reverse complement strand
CTGATGCACATCCATCTTTCTCCTCCCTCCTCCTGATGCACATCCATCCTTCACTCCTCCCTCCTTCCTGATACACATCCATCCTTCACTCCTCCTCCTGATGCACATCCATCCTTCTCCTCTCTCCTGATGCACATCCATCCTTCTCCTCCCTCCTTCCTGATGCACATCCATCCTGCTCTCCTCCTCTGTGCTGAAATGTCACGTTTCTGTCTCCCTGTGAGTCATCAGCTCTGTGACAGGCTGACATTTGGCTCCTGCGTCGTAACCCCGGTCTGCAGCTTCTTATCTCAGCGTACAGCAGCGAGGTCGGCCGCAGCTCCGTCAGTCTGCTGCCGTTATCGGGACAAACACAGGATAAACACACACACACACACACACACGCACACACACACACACACACACACACACACACACACACACACACACACACACACACACACACACATACACAGCAATCTGAACGTCCTCTGATGAGACACAGCAGCTCTCAGGAATATTAAAACGTGATGGTGTAAAGGAGCAGTTACCTTAGATTATATGATGATGGAGAAGTATCTACCAATCTATCAATCAATCAGTCAGGCTGTGTTTATATACTACAGCAGTTTTCATACAATAAAATGTAGCTCAATGATATGATGATAAAAGCAAAACCATAAGACACACACACACACACACACACATACAGATGCAGCAGAGTGAGTATATGAGCCGCAGCAGAGTGAGTATATGAGCAGCAGCAGAGCAGCAGAGTGAGTATATGAGCTGCAGCAGAGTGAGTATATGAGCTGCAGCAGAGTGAGTATATGAGCTGCAGCAGAGTGAGTATATGAGCTGCAGCAGAGTGAGTATATGAGCTGCAGCAGAGCAGCAGAGTGAGTATATGAGCAGCAGCAGAGTGAGTATATGAGCTGCAGCAGAGTGAGTATATGAGCTGCAGCAGAGTGAGTATATGAGCTGCAGCAGAGTGAGTATATGAGCAGCAGCAGAGTGAGTATATGAGCTGCAGCAGAGCAGCAGAGTGAGTATATGAGCAGCAGCAGAGTGAGTATATGAGCTGCAGCAGAGTGAGTATATGAGCTGCAGCAGAGTATATGAGCTGCAGCAGAGTGAGTATATGAGCTGCAGCAGAGTGAGTATATGAGCTGCAGCAGAGTGAGTATATGAGCTGCAGCAGAGCAGCAGAGTGAGTATATGAGCTGCAGCAGAGTGAGTATATGAGCAGCAGCAGAGTGAGTATATGAGCAGCAGCAGAGTGAGTATATGAGCAGCAGCAGAGCAGCAGAGTGAGTATATGAGCTGCAGCAGAGCAGCAGAGTGAGTATATGAGCTGCAGCAGAGTGAGTATATGAGCTGCAGCAGAGTGAGTATATGAGCTGCAGCAGAGTGAGTATATGAGCTGCAGCAGAGTGAGTATATGAGCTGCAGCAGAGCAGCAGAGTGAGTATATGAGCAGCAGCAGAGTGAGTATATGAGCTGCAGCAGAGTGAGTATATGAGCTGCAGCAGAGTATATGAGCTGCAGCAGAGTGAGTATATGAGCTGCAGCAGAGTGAGTATATGAGCTGCAGCAGAGTGAGTATATGAGCTACAGCAGAGTGAGTATATGAGCTGCAGCAGAGTGAGTATATGGGCTGCAGCAGAGTGAGTATATGAGCTGCAGCAGAGTATATGAGCTGCAGCAGAGTGAGTATATGAGCTGCAGCAGAGTGAGTATATGAGCTGCAGCAGAGTGAGTATATGAGCTACAGCAGAGTGAGTATATGAGCTGCAGCAGAGCAGCAGAGTGAGTATATGAGCAGCAGCAGAGTGAGTATATGAGCTGCAGCAGAGCAGCAGAGTGAGTATATGAGCTGCAGCAGAGTGAGTATATGAGCTGCAGCAGAGCAGCAGAGTGAGTATATGAGCAGCAGCAGAGTGAGTATATGAGCTGCAGCAGAGCAGCAGAGTGAGTATATGAGCTGCAGCAGAGTGAGTATATGAGCTGCAGCAGAGTGAGTATATGAGCTGCAGCAGAGTGAGTATATGAGCTGCAGCAGAGTGAGTATATGAGCTGCAGCATAGCAGCAGAGTGAGTATATAAAGGCAGTAGTGGCTTTAGCAGCAGACTGAGGTGTTACTGTAATCAATCATCTGCAGGGTGAACAGAGGCTCAGGTTAGGAACAGATCGAAGCCCAGCTGACCCAGAGGGAGAAAGAGACAGAAAACTGAGAGCTGATAGATGAGTGCACAGCGCAGAGAGAGAGAGAGAGAGAGAGAGAGAGAGAGAGAGAGAGAGAGAGGGGAGAGGAGGAGGTGAGAGGAGAGAAAGGAAGAGGAGGAGGTGAGAGGAGAGAAAGGAAGAGGAGGTGAGAGGAGAGAAAGGAAGAGGAGGTGAGAGGAGAGAAAGGAAGAGGAGGTGAGAGGAGAGAAAGGAAGAGGAGGTGAGAGGAGAGAAAGGAAGAGGAGGTGAGAGGAGAGAAAGGGAGAGAGAGAGAGAGTAGGAAGAGGAGGAGAGAGAGAGAGAGTAGGAAGAGGAGGTGAGAGGAGAGAAAGGAAGAGGAGAGAGAGAGAGAGTAGGAAGAGGTGAGAGGAGAGAAAGGGAGAGAGAGAGAGAGTAGGAAGAGGAGAGAGAGAGAGAGTAGGAAGAGGAGGAGAGAAAGGAAGAGGAGAGAGAGAGAGTAGGAAGAAGATGAGAAGGAGAAAGAGGAAATAAGATATCTGAGTGTAACCTGAAACGAGGGTTTAAAGGGAAGAATGATCAAATTTGAACCTAAAATGAATAAATCATCCTCTCACATGAAGGTAGAGCCTAAACTACACTGTAAAATCTAACTAGTTGTTTCAACTTAAAAGTCCTGCTTTAAAAGTTTGATGTAAATGAAAGAACATCATTTTTTGTAATCTTGATTAAATATCCTCTGTTGTGTAAACCTCTACTGTAGTTTGATTGATTTACATTTCATAATTGATTTAACTTATTTGTCCAGTTGTTCAAACTTATAAATTTATTTCAGCTTAATTAAAATAAACTTTTTGTTTCAGTGAAGTTGAATTTGATTCGTTAATTGACTGAATTGATTGAGTTTTTTAATTTAAAGCGTCTGTTCATTTGAATTATATTTAATAATTCATTGAACTCATCGAACATTTATTTGAATTTAAACGTTCATGTTGTAATAACTCTGTCTTTATACAACAGATTTAAATTTGCACATTATTTAACTCCATTTCCAGTTGAGCTATTTGACTTATTAATCTGTGTTCATTTGAAGTCTAACCGTGGAAGTAAGGACGGAAGGAAGGAAAGACAGAAGGAAGGAAGGAAGGATGGAAGGAAGGATGGAAGGAAGGAAAGACAGAAGGAAGGAAGGAAGGAAGGAAGGAAAGACAGAAGGAAGGAAGGAAGGAAGGAAGGAAGTAGAGACAGAAAGAAGGAAAGAAGGACAGAAGCTCAGAAGCCAATAGTTTCTACTTATATGGGCATGAGGCGGAGTCATGGGCGGAGCGGGGAGGTTGCTATGGTTACGAGGGCTGGATCTCGAGGACATTGGTCAATCAACCTGTCAATCAGGACGTAGCCCCGCCCTAATGCATACCCTGCTTTATCGTCACATATAAAATCAGGGAGGCCAAAATGTCCCAAATGAACATCATACTGCATTGAAGAAGGCTTTAAACTAGCGATTGAGACCATAAACACATTTTGAAAACGTTTACTGAGGTTAGAAATCAAGTGAGAAGTTGGTGAATTCTCCATTGACTTGTATAGAGACGGTCGCCCCCTGGTGGCCTTTTGATAGAATGCAGCTCTAAGTTACTTCCTGGTTGGCCTCATGTCAGAGGACCAGAACTCCCCGCCTGGTTAGAGCAGTAGAGCATCCTAAAGAGTAAAATATCTGATCCTGGCAGAAAGAAAACAAACTAAACTGAATCAGTTGAAACATTTTAAAACATTTATAACCCTCACATACTGTTCAGAGTCAAATTTGACCCATTTCTTACATTTAACCCTCCTGTTGTCCTTGAGTCAAGGAAGGAAGGGAGGGAGGAAGAAGGAAGGAAGGAAAGGAGGGAGGAAAGAAGAAAGGAGGGAGGAAGGAAAGAAGGAAGAAGGAAGGAAGGAGGGAGGAAGGAAAGGAGTGAGGAAAGAAGAAAGGAGGGAGGAAAGAAAGAGAGAAGGAGGGAATTAAGGAAAGGAGGGAAAGAGGAAGGAAAGGAAGGAAGGAAAGGAGGGAGGAAGGAAGTAGGGAGGAAGGAAAGAAAGAGAGAAGGAGGGAAGGAAGGAAAGGAGGAAGGAAAGGAGTGAGGAAAGAAGAAAGGAGGGAGGAAAGAAAGAGAGAAGGAGGGAATTAAGGAAAGGAGGGAAAGAGGAAGGAAAGGAAGGAAGGAAGGAAAGGAGGTAGGAAGGAAGGAGGGAGGAAGGAAAGGAGTGAGGAAAGAAGAAAGGAGGGAGGAAAGAAAGAGAGAAGGAGGGAATTAAGGAAAGGAGGGAAAGAGGAAGGAAAGGAAGGAAGGAAAGGAGGGAAGGAAGGAAAGGAGGAAGGAAAGGAGGGAGGAAGGAAAGGAGGGAGGAAAGAAAGAGAGAAGGAGGGAGGAAGAAGGAAAGGAGGGAGGAAGAAAGAAGGAAGGGAGGGAGAAAGGAAAGGAGGGAGGGAGGAAAGAAAGAGAGAAGGAGGGAAAGAGGAAAGAAGGAAGGAAGGAAGGTAAAAAGGAACAGTTAAAACAAACGGGGTCAATTTGACTGTGGAGGACGAAAAGCAGTAAAACACTCTAAATACTAAATAAATGTTAGCCCTACTTCATCTTAAAACATCTGAGTGCAGCTGATTCATATTATTTTGTATATTTATTCAAAAAATTCTTCATAAAACTGGATAATTATCTCTCTCAGCTCTCTGAAAGCTTCATTAATGATGCTTATTATCTGTGACTGGATGTGAACGTGTATGTGAGGGTTAAACTCTCCTCTCTGCTTCCTGTCCTGGCTCACTGTGGCAGAGTCGATGATTTCACAGCATGGGAGGAGGAAGGAAAGGAGGGAAGAAAGAAGGAAAGGAGGGAGGAAGGGAAGAAGGAAGAAGGAAGGAAAGGAGGGAGGAAAGAAGGAAAGGAGGGAGGAAGGAAAGGAGGGAGGAAGGAAAGGAGGAAGGAAAAAAGAGAGAAGGATGGAGGAAGAAGGAAGGAAAGGAGGGAGGGAAGAAGGAGGGAAGGAGGAAGGAAAGGAGGGAGGAAAGAAAGAGAGAAGGAGGGAGGGAGGGAGGGAGGAAGGAAGGAGGAAGGAAAGGAGGGAGGAAAGAAAGACAGAAGGAGGGAGGAAGAAGGGAGGAAGGAAGAAGGAAAGGAGGAAGGAAGGAAAGACGGAGGGAGGGAGGAAAGAAAGAAGGAAGGTAGGAAGGTAGAAGGGAGGGAGAGAGAAAGGAAAAGATGAAGGAAGGAAGGAAGGACAGAGGAAGGAAGGAAATAAGAGAGAGAGAGGAAGGATGGACAGAAGGAAGGAAGGAAGGAAGGAAAGAAGGAAGGAAGGAAAGAAGGAAGGTAGGAAGGAGGGAGGGAGGAAAGAAGGAAGGAAGGAAGGAAAGAAGGAACAGTCAAAACAGACGTATAGAGACTAATAATGAGAGGAAACTGAAGAGTCTGAGTGTGAACATGCATGTGAGGGTTAAACTCTCCTCTCTGCTTCCTGTCCTGGCTCACTGTGGCAGAGTCCATGATTTCCCAGCATGGGAGGAGGAAGGAAAGGAGGGAGGAAGGAAAGGAGGAAGGAAAGAAAGAGAGAAGGATGGAGGAAGGAAAGGAAAGAAAGGAAAGGAAAGGAGGAAGGGAGGGAGGGAGGAAGGAAAGGAGGGAGGAAAGAAAGAGAGAAGGAGGGAGGAAGAAGGAAGGAAGGAAGGAAGGAAGGAAGGAAGGAAGGTAGGAAGGAGGGAGGGAGGAAAGAAGGAAGGAAGGTAGGAAGGTAGAAGGGAGGGAGGGAGAAAGGAAAAGAGGAAAGAAGGTAGGAGGGAGGAAAGAAAGAAGGAAGGTAGGAAGGTAGGAGGGAGGGAGGAAGAAAGGAAAAGAGGAAGGAAGGAAGGTAGGAGGGAGGGAGGGAGGAAGGACGGAGGAAAGAAGGAAGGAAGGAAAGACGGAGGGAGGGAGGAAGGATGGAGGAAAGAAGGACGGTAGGAAGGTAGGAGGGAGGGAGGAAGAAAGGAAAAGAGGAAGGAAGGAAGGTAGGAAGGAGGGAGGGAGGAAGGATGGAGGAAAGAAGGAAGGAAGGAAGGAAGGTAGGAAGGAGGGAGAGAGGAAGGATGGACAGCAGGAAGGAAGGAAGGTAGGAGGGAGGTAGGGAGGAAGGAAATAAGGAAGGGAGGGAGGAAGGATGGACAGCAGGAAGGAAGGAAGGAAGGAAGGAAGGAAGGAAGGAAAGAAGGAACAGTCAAAACAGACGTATAGAGACTAATAATGAGAGGAAACTGAAGAGTCTGAGTGTGAACATGCATGTGAGGGTTAAACTCTCCTCTCTGCTTCCTGTCCTGGCTCACTGTGGCAGAGTCCATGATTTCCCAGCATGGGAGGAGGAAGGAAAGGAGGGAAGAAAGAAGAAAGGAGGGAAGAAGGGAAGAAGGAAAGAAGGAAGGAAAGGAGGGAGGAAAGGAGGGAGGAAGGAAGTAGGGAGGAAGGAAGAAAGGAGGGAGGAAAGGAGGGAGGACAGGAAGAGAGAAGGAGGGAATTAAGGAAAGGAGGGAAAGAGGAAGGAAATGAAGGAAGGTAGGAAGGTAGGAGGGAGGGAGGAAGGACGGAGGAAAGAAGTAAGGAAGGAAGGAAGGACAGAGGAAGGAAGAAGGAAGGAAGAAGGAAGGAAGGGAGGAAGGAAGAAGGAAGGAAGGGAGGAAGGAAGATGGAAGGAAGGGAGGAAGGAAGAAGGAAGGAAAGGAGGAAGGAAGAAGGAAGGAAGGGAGGAAGGAAGGAAGGGAGGAAAGAAGGAAGGTAGGAAGGAGGGAGGGAGGAAAGAAGGAAGGAAGGAAAGGAGGAAGGAAGAAGGAAGGAAGGGAGGAAGGAAGGAAGGGAGGAAAGAAGGAAGGTAGGAAGGAGGGAGGGAGGAAAGAAGGAAGGAAGGAAAGAAGGAAGGTAGGAAGGTAGGAGGGAGGGAGGGGGGAAGGATGGAGGAAAGAAGGAAGGAAGGAAGGACAGAGGAAGGAAGGAAATAAGGAAGGGAGAGAGGAAGGATGGACAGCAGGAAGGAAGGAAGGTAGGAGGGAGGTAGGGAGGAAGGAAAGAAGGAAGGAAGGAACAGTCAAAACAGACGTATAGAGACTAATAATGAGAGGAAACTGAAGAGTCTGAGTGTGAACATGCATGTGAGGGTTAAACTCTCCTCTCTGCTTCCTGTCCTGGCTCACTGTGGCAGAGTCCATGATTTCCCAGCATGGGAGGAGGAAGGAAAGGAGGGAAGAAAGAAGAAAGGAGGGAAGAAGGGAAGAAGGAAAGGAAAGGAAAGGAAAGGAGGGAGGGAGGGAGGAAGGAAGGAGGAAGGAAAGGAGGGAGGAAAGAAAGAGAGAAGGAGGGAGGAAGAAGGAAGGAAGGAAGAAGGAAGGAAGGAAGGGAGGAAGAAGGAAGGAAGGACGGAGGGAGGGAGGAAAGAAGGAAGGAAGGTAGGAAGGTAGGAGGGAGGGAGGAAAGAAAGAAGGAAGGTAGGAAGGTAGGAGGGAGGGAGGGAGGAAGGATGGAGGAAAGAAGGAAGGAAGGAAGGAAGGACAGAGGAAGGAAGGAAATAAGGAAGGGAGAGAGGAAGGATGGACAGCAGGAAGGAAGGAAGGTAGGAGGAAGGTAGGGAGGAAGGAAAGAAGGAAGGAAGGAACAGTCAAAACAGACGTATAGAGACTAATAATGAGAGGAAACTGAAGAGTCTGAGTGTGAACATGCATGTGAGGGTTAAACTCTCCTCTCTGCTTCCTGTCCTGGCTCACTGTGGCAGAGTCCATGATTTCCCAGCATGGGAGGAGGAAGGAAAGGAGGGAGGAAAGAAGGAAAGGAGGGAGGAAGGAAGAAGGAAGGAAAGGAGGGAGGAAGGAAAGGAGGTAGGAGGGAGGGAGGAAGGACGGAGGAAAGAATGAAGGAAGGAAGGAAGGACAGAGGGAGGGAGGAAGGAAGGAGGAAGGAAAGGAGGGAGGAAAGAAAGAGAGAAGGAGGGAGGAAGAAGAATGGAAAGGAGGGAGGGAGGAAGGAAAGGAGGGAGGAAGGAAAGGAGGAAGGAAAAAAAGAGAGAAGGATGGAGGAAGAAGGAAGGAAAGGAGGGAGGGAGGAAGGAAGGAGGAAGGAAAGGAGGGAGGAAAGAAAGAGAAGGAGGGAGGAAAGGAGGGAGGAAAGAAAGAGAGAAGGAGGGAGGAAGGAAAGGAGGAAGGAAAGAAGGAAGGAAGGACGGAGGGAGGGAGGAAAGAAGGAAGGAAGGTAGGAAGGAGGGAGGGAGGAAAGAAGGAAGGAAGGTAGGAAGGAGGGAGGGAGGAAAGAAGGAAGGAAGGTAGGAAGGTAGGAAGGTAGAAGGGAGGGAGGGAGAGAGAAAGGAAAAGAGGAAAGAAGGTAGGAGGGAGGAAAGAAAGAAGGAAGGTAGGAAGGTAGGAGGGAGGGAGGAAGAAAGGAAAAGAGGAAGGAAGGAAGGTAGGAGGGAGGGAGGGAGGAAGGATGGACAGCAGGAAGGAAGGAAGGTAGGAGGGAGGTAGGGAGGAAGGAAAGAAGGAAGGAAGGGAGGGAGGAAGGAAGGGAGGAAAGAAGGAAGGAAGGTAGGAGGGAGGAAGGAAGGAAGGAAGGAAAGAAGGAACAGTCAAAACAGACGTATAGAGACTAATAATGAGAGGAAACTGAAGAGTCTGAGTGTGAACATGCATGTGAGGGTTAAACTCTCCTCTCTGCTTCCTGTCCTGGCTCACTGTGGTAGAGTCCATGATTTCCCAGCATGGGAGGAGGAAGGAAAGGAGGGAGGAAAGAAGAAAGGAGGGAAGAAGGGAAGAAGGAGGAAGGAAGGAAAGGAGGGAGGAAGGAAGGAGGGAGGGAGGAAAGGAGAGAGGAAGAAAGGAGGAAGGAAAGAAGGAAGGAAGGACGGAGGGAGGGAGGAAGGAAGGAGGAAGGAAAGAAAGAGAGAAGGAGGGAGGAAGAAGGAAGGAAGGGAGGAAGGAAGAAGGAAAGGAGGAAGGAAGGAAAGACGGAGGGAGGGAGGAAAGAAAGAAGGAAGGTAGGAAGGTAGAAGGGAGGGAGGAAAGAAAGAAGGAAGGTAGGAAGGTAGGAGGGAGGGAGGGAGGAAGGATGGAGGAAAGAAGGAAGGACAGAGGAAGGAAGGAAATAAGGGAGGGAGGAAGGAAGGGAGGAAAGAAGGAAGGTAGGAAGGAGGGAGGGAGGGAGGAAGGAAGGAAGGAAAGAAGGAACAGTCAAAACAGACGTATAGAGACTAATAATGAGAGGAAACTGAAGAGTCTGAGTGTGAACATGCATGTGAGGGTTAAACTCTCCTCTCTGCTTCCTGTCCTCGCTCACTGTGGCAGAGTCGATGATTTCCCAGCATCCTCGGCGCCGTGATGAATCGACCGTGACCCTGAAGAGCTTCTGTTTCCTCTGCTGCTGCTGCTGCTGTGCTTTTGGAGAAAGTCCACAGGAGGTTTTACTGTCGTCTGCTTCTCATCCTGAGAGAGAAACAACTTTAACCTGCACACAGTTTATCAGTCCGTCCTGACTCAGGGAGAAATATCCAGCTTTATAACAGAGTCTCATACTGTCACTGTCACTGTCACTGTGTGTGTGTGTGTGTGTGTGTGTGTGTGTGTGTGTGTGTGTGTGTGTGTGTGTGTGTGTGTGTGTGTGTGTGTCTTGAGCCTGATATCTTACTCCTCTGTGCTTCTCTTCTCTCTGCTCCACTACACAGATGTAGTTCACATACTTGCTGCTGCTCGTCATCTCCAGCCCTCCATCTCCATCTCCAGCCCCTCCATCCCCAGCCCCTCCACCTCCAGCCCCTCCATCTCCATCCCCTCCATCTCCAGCCTCTCCAGCTCCAGCCTCTCCATCCCCTTCATCTCCACCTCCAGCCCTCAATCTCCAGCCCCTCCATCTCCTGCCCTTCCATCTCCATCCCCTCCATCTCCAGCCTCTCCATATCCAGCCTCTCCATCTCCAGCCTCTCCACCTCCAGCCCCTCCATCTTCATCTCCTCCACCTCCAGCCCCTCCACATCCAGCCCCTCCATATCCAGCCCCTCCATCTCCAGCCCCTCCATCTCCAGCCTCTCCAGCCCTCCATCTCCAGCCTCTCCATCTCCAGCCCCTCCATCTCCAGCCTCTCCATCTCCAGCCCCTCCACCTCCAGCCTCTCCATCTCCAGCCCCTCCATCTCCACTTCCAGCCTCTCCATCTCCAGGCCCTGCATCTCCAGCCCCTCCACCTCCAGCCTCTCCATCTCCAGCCCCTCCATCTCCAGCCCCTCCATCTCCAGCCCCTCCATCTCCAGGCCCTGCATCTCCAGCCCCTCCATCTCCAGCCCCTCCACCCTCTCCATCTCCAGCCCTCCACCTCCAGCCTCTCCAGCCCTCCATCTCCAGCCCCTCAATCTCCAGCCACTCCACCTCCAGCCCCTCCATCTCCAGCCTCTCCAGCCCTCCATCTCCAGCCCCTTCATCTCCATCTCGAGGCCCTCCATCTCCAGCCCCTTCATCTCCATCTCGAGGCCCTGCATCTCCAGCCCTCCATCTCCAGCCCCTCAATCTCCAGCCCCTCCATCTCCAGCCTCTCCATCTCCAGCCCCCCCATCTCCAGCCTCTCCAGCCCTCCACCTCCAGCCCTCCATCTCCAGCCCCTCCATCTCCAGCCCTACATCTCCATTTCCAGCCCCTCCACCTCCATCTCCAACCCCTTCGTCTCCACCTCCAGCTCCTTCATCTCCATCTCCAGCCCTCCATCTCTAGCCCCTCCATCTCCAAATTTTTATCATTCTCATTTTCTCTTGTGTGTATTGGTCTCAAATTTTGTCTTAAAACTAAATGTAAAGCACTGTGAACTACATTAACCTGTAGGCCTATGAAAGGGAAATAAATAAAGTTTCTCCGGTTTCTTCTTTCTATAGACCCTGACAAATAAAACCCCCAGAAAATCACCATTATTGAGGCTGCTGGGAACTTCCCCAAATTGGCCGTATGATAACTTCAGCGTCATATTTTAATGTTATTTTAATGACTGCAAGTTTCTTCCTTCCTCCTTCCTTTTTTCCTTCCTGGTTGGATTTCGTCCATCTTGAATGAATCCAGAGTAAGGAGCATCAATCACAGCTGAGAGGTAAAGTTTCTTGTGTTTGTGTGAGTAAAATCCCCTTTAGCTGAAATAGTGATGGATCGTTTTGGGACAAAGAACGTCACATTACATTAAATCTTCCGTCTGAATGTGATTCATCAGGTGGTTTGATCTGATGAGAGCTGGCAGCTTTCTCAACCTCCCCCAAAAAAAACCCAATTTTTGCTTTAATTGAATGTAAGACATTAAAGACCCACCCAGCTGCTAATCTGCTCCGCTCCTCCTCTTTAAGATAAGAGGCGGAGGACAGCGATGATTGATTAGCTCGAGCCGCTTAATTACCCACAGTGCACTGCAGGCTCATCAGCGCGGCGGTGACTCATCTTGTTTGGTGTTGTCGGCGACGTTAACGAGTCATTAAAGGCTCAGAGGATGTTAATGAGAACAATTTACAGACAAAAGAAATGTCAGAAACATAAATACATGAGAGGGAAACACTCCTGACATTTCTACTCCTTCACTCATCGTCTAATTGATTTTTTAGATGCTGTAAATCTGAACGTACGAGGAATGATACATCATTAGTTAGCCAGTGTTTGAATTCCTCTGTGGCTAAAACTAATTAAAAACTTAATAATAAATACTTTATATCACAGTCAGATTAGTGTTTTAATGGTGATACATGTCATAAAAATCATGTCCAAAGAATAAAAACTCACCATTTAGTTAGAAATGTAATCTATTTCTTTTATAACTGATTTATTATTACATGGAAGAATTGCTGTGAGAGGATGTTTCCTACGTCTGTGCTGCTCTGACTGTGAGTTCAGACATTTTCTTCTAAACACATTAAATAGGTCATAAATGTATTTCTAAAAAAGGTGTAAAAAGCATTTCAACCATTTAGA
>JAJDFG010001870.1:0-7500 GCA_021039105.1 Scomber colias | reverse complement strand
TGGTTACAGGTCAATGTTGTGTCCAGTTACTATGGTTACAGGTCAGTGTTGTGTCCAGCTACCATGGTTACAGGTCAGTGTCGTGTCCTGTCACCATGGTTACAGGTCAGTGTTGTGTCCAACTACCATGGTTACAGGTCAGTGTTGTGTCCAGTCACCATGGTTACAGGTCAGTGTTGTGTCCAGTTACCATGGTTACAGGTCAGTGTTGTGTCCAGTTACCGTGGTTACAGGTCAGTGTTGTGTCCAATCACTGTGGTTACAGGTCAGTGTTGTGTCCAGTTACCTTGGTTACAGGTCAGTGTTGTGTCCAGTTACCGTGGTTACAGGTCAGTGTTGTGTCCAGTTACCATGGTTACAGGTCAGTGTTGTGTCCAGTTACCTTGGTTGCAGGTCAGTGTTGCGTCCAGTTACCGTGGTTACAGGTCAGTGTTGTGTCCAGTTACTGTGGTTACAGGTCAGTGTATCCAGTCACCGTGGTTGCAGAACAGCGTTGTGTCCAGTTACCGTGGTTACAGGTCAGTGTTGTGTCCAGTCACCGTGGTTACAGGTCAGTGTTGTGTCCGGCTACCATGGTTACAGGTCAGTGTTTTTATCCAGTCGCCATGGTTACAGTTCAGTGTTGCGTGGAGTCACCGTGGTTACAGGTCAGTGTTGTGTCCAGTCACCATGGTTACAGGTCAGTGTTGTGTCCAGCTACCGTGGTTACAGGACAGTGTTGTGTCCAACTACCATGTTTACAGGTTAGTGTGTCCAGTCACCATGGTTACAGGTCAGTGTGTCCAGTTACCATAGTTACAGGTCAGTGTTTCCATGTGACTGTTCTCTGTATGATGCTGCAGCTTCTTCTATAAGACTTCACATTAAAACGTTTATTTTTTAGGTTTTATTTGTTGATTAAAAATGTAAAACACTTTGTTATAGTTCTCATTTTGAAAGTAGCTTTTTAATTTAGATTCTTGTGTTTCTTTGTGTGTAATCCTCGTCACTAACGTCTACACACAGAGAGAAGTGATATATCTACAGATGTGTGGACTGTGCTGAGAGCAGCAGACTGTGACTGTGTTTGTCGAGTGTTTGTGTGTTTCCTAGTTGAAATGTTGCTCCTCTCCGTCGCCGGGGTCGGACATGATTGTTGTTTTCCTCTCGTAACCTGCTGGCAGCGGCAGCGGGGGGGCCGGAGAGGACAGAGAGGACGGAGAGGGACACAGCTCTCTGGGAAATGTGAGGTTTGTGCTCACTGGAAATTGTCCAAAACACAGATGACTGGTGGTGCTGCTGCTAAATAATGACAACATCTGGTCCTATTACCCCCCATCACCCCCCCCCCCCCAATTTACAAGTGAATGAGTTGTGGTGGCACCTACCTGAACTGCCCCCCTTATACCCCCCCCCCCATGAATCTGCAGCCAGAGGACATGTTTGCTTGTTTGTGTTTTTAGTGTTTTTTAACCCTTGTGTCGTCCTCCCGGGTTCCTTCCTTCCTTCCTTTCCTTTCCTCTCTCCTTCCTTTTCTTTCTTTCTTCCTTCCTTCCTTTCCTCTCTCCTTCCTTTTCTTTCTTCCTCCCTTCCTTCTTTCCTTTCCTCCCTCCCTCCTTTGCTTCCTCCATCCTTTCTTCCTCCTTTCCTTCCTTCTTCCTTCCTTCTCTCTTTCTTTCCTCTCTCCTTTCATCCTTCTTCCTTCCTTCCTTCCTTCCTTCCTTCCTTCCTCCATCCCTTTACCTTCCCTCCTTCCTCCTTTCCTCCCTCCTTCCTTCCTTCCTTCCTCCCTCCCTTCCTTCCCTCCTTCCTTCCTTTTCTTTCTTTCTTCCTTCTCTCTTTCTTTCCTTCCTCCGTCCTTCCCTCCTTCCTTCCTACTTTCCTTCCTCCCTCCCTCCTCCCTCCCTCCTTTCCATCCTTCTTCCTTCCTTCCTCCCTCCTTTCCATCCTTCTTCCTCCCTCCTTTCCATCCTTCTTCCTTCCTTCCCTCTTTCTTTCCTCCCTCATTTCCTTCCTTCCTTCCTCCCTCCCTTCCTTCCTACTTTCCTTCCTCCCTCCCTCCTAACCCTACCTGAACTGCCCCCTTTATAACCCCCCCCCCATGAATCTGCAGCCAGAGGACATTAATGTTGGTCATGTTTGTTTGTGTTTTATAATGAATTAGTTGTATTTATGTGTTTCCTTGAATAGTGGTGACACATAATTATGAGAAGCCTTGATGGTGTTTCTTATAATAGCTCGTGTTATGTCACTTATGCTTTATGTAAAAAACAGTAGTTTGCAGAATTGTTAAATATCAACATTTGAAATAATGCTTATGGTTTGTTTTTTTATGTTGAAGAGCTTTATGGGAGATATTATGGTTTATATAGATCATGTACTGTATACGTTATAACATCTTGTATCAGTATCAGCTCCTCTGAATCACAACAGGAAGTGTCTCTCAGCTGGTTTTAAACAGCTGATGGTCGATGTCTGCCTGCTGGGAGCGTTTCTCTACAAACACTCAGAAACACTCAGAGTAACGTCTAATAAAACTAACAAGCTGCTGGAAGATGAGCAGCACTCGACTCCTCCCTCCAAAAATAACCCGAACCCAAACTCCTCCTGAAGAGAAACAGAGCAGCTCCTCCTCTAATGTTCTCCTCCTCCTCCTCTAATGTTCTCCTCCTCCTCCTCCTCCTCTAATGTTCTCCTCCTCCTCTAATGTTCTCCTCCTCCTCTAATGTTCTCCTCTTCCTCCTCCTCTAATGTTCTCCTCCTCCTCCTCCTCCTCCTCTAATGTTCTCCTCCTGAGCAGAAACAGAGCAGCTCCTCCTCCTCTAATGTTCTCCTCCTCCTCCTTTAATGTTCTCCTCCTCCTCTAATGTTCTCCTCCTCCTCCTCCTCCTCCTCTAATGTTCTCCTCCCTCTCCTCCTCCTCTAATGTTCTCCTCCTCCTCCTCTAATGTTCTCCTCCTGAGCAGAAACAGAGCAGCTACTCCTCCTCTAATGTTCTCCTCCTCCTCCTCCTCCTCCTCCTGTAATGTTCTCCTCCTGAGCAGAAACAGAGCAGCTCCTCCTCCTCCTCCTCTAATGTTCTCCTCCTCCTCCTCCTCCTCTAATGTTCTCCTCCTGAGCAGAAACAAAGCAGCTCCTCCACGTCTGAAACCTTCAAACTATCAATATGTGTGTTTATGATGTATGGCATCAATCAATAGCTCCTCCTCCTCCTCTTCCTCCTTTTTCTCCTTCTTCTCCTCCTCCTCCTCCTCTTTCTCCTTCTTCTTCTTCTTCTTCTCCTCCTCTTTCTCCTTCTTCTTCTTCTTCTTCTCCTCCTCCTTCTCCTTCTTCTTCTTCTCCTCCTCCTTCTCCTTCTTCTTCTCCTCCTCCTTTAATATTCTCCTCCTCCTCCTCCTCCTTCTTCTTCTTCTTCTTGACTGTTATTTCCAGTCATCCTCTCACTCAGGGAGCAGATCAGTCCTCCTCCTCTTCCTCCTCCTCCTCTTTCTCCTCCTTCTTCTTATTTCCAGTCATCCTCTCATTCAGGGAGCAGATCAGTCCTCCTCCTCCTCCTCCTCTTTCTTCTCCTCCTCCTCCTACTCCTCTAATGTTCTCCTCCTCCTCCTTTAATATTCTCCTCCTTGTTCTTCTTCTTCTTCTCCTCCTCCTCCCCTAATATTCTCCTCCTCCTCCTTTAATATTCACCTCCTCCTCCTCCTCTAATGTTCTCTACCTCCTCCTCCTCCCCCCGTCCTCCTCCTCTAATGTTCTCCTCCTCCTCCTTTCTCCTCCTCCTTTCTCCTCCTCCTCCTCTTTCTCCTCCTTCTTCTTGAATGTTATTTCCAGTTTTCCTCCTTCTCCTCCTCTTTCTCCTACTCTTCTTCCTCCTTTTTTTCCTACTCCTCTTCCTCCTTTTTCTCCTTCTCCTCCTCCTCTTCCTCTTTCCAGTCATCCTCTCACTCAGGGAGCAGATCAGTCCGACCCCGAGGCATCAGCGTAATGGGGAAGTGTGTGTGGAGCCGAGCAGCCGGTCGATGGTCATTGATCCGCCTCATTATTCCGCTCCATCGAACGCTCACCTCGGCCATTAACGGCTAAATAAAAACCCCTCCACCCCCCCTCCCTCCCTCCTCCCCAACCCCCCCTCCTCCTCCACCCCCCGCCCCCCCTCCTCTAACTCAGTAATATTTAGCTCCGCTCTACCTTTTGCTCTTCATTGTTGTTTAAAAGCTGCAGCACATTATCGACTCTTTGTTTTAGGCGGTGTCCCGGTTGTTCCGGCGCGGTGGAGGTAATTACCGGCTGCTTTTGGGAGGGGGGGGGGGTGGAGAGGGGGTTGGGGGGGCAGGAAGTCAGGGAGGCGACGGTCGATGGTGCAGCAGCGCTCTTATCAGGAGAGGAGAGAGGAGGAGAGAGGAGAGAGGAGGAGAGAGATCTAATTCACAAACTCACAACTTTCCACTTTCTACTCGTCAGGAAGGAAGAAGGATGCTGTTAGTGCTGCAAGCTGGGAACACACACACATATATACACATATACACACACACACACACATACACACACACACACAGAGATACAGATACACACACACACACACACACACAGAGATACAGATACACACACACACACACACACAGATACACACAGATACAGATACACACACACACAAACACACAGAGATACAGATACACACATATAGACACACACACACACACACAGAGATACACACATATACACATATACACACAAGCACACACACACACACGCAGATACACATATACACACACATATACACACACACAGATACACACACACACAGATACACATATCCATGCTGATACGCACACGCGCACATATATATATACACACGAAGATACAGATACACACACACACGCAGATACACACACACACACACGTATACACACACACACGCAGATACACACACACACACACATATACACACACACACGCAGATACACACACACACACGTATACAACACACACACGTATACACACACATATACACGCACATATACACACCACACGCAGATACAGATACACACACACATATACAAACACACACGCAGATACACACACACACACACACGTATACACACACATATACACGCACATATACACACACACGCAGATACAGATACACACACACATATACACACACACACGCAGATACACACACACACACACACATATACACACACACCGCAGATACACACACACATATACACACACACACACCCGATACACATATATACAGATACACACACACATATACATTCACACAGCCACACACACAGATACACACAGCCATGCAGATACAGACACACACACACATACAGTTACACACTCACACACACACACACAGGAGCTGGTGCTGGTTCGGAGCTAGTGCCAGAGCCAGTGCTCAGTGGGTGCTAACCCGAGCACCTCTTACGAACCTGTTTGCTTTTCCACCGGCAAGGAGCAACGCGGATTACGTCACTGTATAACGTAGCCAGCGAGAGGCAGCAACATGGTGCACTGCATCTAGCCTGCCGGCAACGAGGAAGAAGAAGAAGAAGAAGAAGAAGAAGAAGACAGCTCTGACAAAAAAAAAAAAGATAAAAATAGTACTTTTAATCAACAAATATTTAACCCTCTGTAAATGCCATGCTAGCCGGCTAATAAACGTTAGCCCCGCTAGCCGGCTAATAAACATTAAGCCCCGCTAAGAGTTGGTGCTCTCTCTGGCTCCGTTCTGAGGCTCAGGGCTGGAGCTTTGGCGGTGGAAAAGCAAAGAACCGGTGCCTTAGTCAGGCTCTGGCTCCGAACCAGCTCCGCACCAGCTCGGAGGAAAAGAGGTAAAAGTTCCTTTTTGTTTGAGACTGTCTGCCGGACAATCTGTGCATCTCATGACTTCTTCTCTGCATTTAAATAAGGAAACAAACTTCCAAATAAGCCATAAACACGAGAGAAGAAAGTAACATTTTGACTTTTCACAGATAAATTAATGATAATATAATAATTAGTAAAGCTGATAATTTACATTTACATAACATAATTTATAACAGACTCATTAAAAATCTCCTTTTTTCTGCCTTTCATTATCAAAAATCAGGAGTTTAATAATCTGTGCTGCTCATGACTTCTTCTTCTCTGCATTTAAATAAGGAAACAAAACTTTAAAAAAGAGAAAAGAAACCTGAAGAAGAGCAACAGGAAGTAGAGAGTGTGTGTGTGTGTGTGCGTGTGTGTGTGTGTGTGTGTGTCTGCATCATGTTTACAGCTCTAATATCTATAACAGCTTTATTATGCAGCCTGCGTTACGTGTGTTGTATGTGTGTGTGTGTGTGTGTGTGTGTGTGTGTGTGTGTGTGTGTGTGTGTGTGTGTGTTCTATGCAGCCAGATAAGATCCTTTATGAGAGATAAATGTTAAACTCACAGGAAGCAGCAGAAACAGGAAGTGAAGGCGTCGATAAGCTCCGAGGGTTTTTATTCTTTACTGAGATCAGGAAAAGAAAAACAGAAGATAAGAGAGATGAAAGGAGAAGAGAAGAGAGGAGAGGAGAGAGAGAGCTGAAAGGAGAAGAGAAGAGAGGAGAGGAGAGGAGAGAGAGCTGTGATTCCTCAACACTGCAACACATCAGCGTCTAGACTCAGCGGGGGGGGGCAGAGAGAGGAGGGGGGTGTGGGGGGGGTGTGGGGGTATTTGGGGGGGGGGTATTTACTGTGACAGATGAAACTCAGCAGAGAAGAATTAAACTCCAAACAGATATTTATACTTCTGCTTCTTCTTCTTCTCTACAAGCTGCACAAACCCTAAATATAATATAATATAATATAATATAATAAATCCTCTCTAAGGTTTCATATCTGCAGCTCTGAGGAAGGAAAAAAACTCACTCTGACCCGAACCTTCAGCTAAAACCCAGAGTCTCTCTCTCTCTCTGTGTCTGTCCTCTCTCTCTCTCTCTCTCTCTTTCTCTCTCTCTCTCTCTCTCTCTTTCTCTCTCTCTCTCTCTCTCCCTCCTTTCTCTCTCCCCTCTCTCTCTCTCATCTCCTCTCATCTCTCTCTCTCTCTCTCTGTGTCTCTCTCTCTTTCTCTGTCTCTCTCTCTCTCTTTCTCTGTCTCTCTCTCTCTCTCCCTCCTTTCTCTCTCCCCCCCTCTCTCTCTCATCTTTCTCTCTCTCTCTCTCTCTCTCTCTTTCTCTCTCTCTCTCTCTCTCCCTCCTTTCTCTCTCCCCCTCTCTCTCTCTCTCTCTCTCTCTCTGTGTCTCTCTCTCTTTCTCTGTCTCTCTCTCTTTGTCTCTCTCTCTCCTCTTTCTCTGTCTCTCTCTGTCTCTTTGTCTCTCTCTCTCTCTCTCTCTCTCCCCCTCTCTCTCTCTCTGTCTCTCTCCCCCCTATCTCTCCTCCCTCTTCTCTCTCTCTCTTCATATCAAACACAAACAAACTCCATCAGGACTTTCTGGAAGCTGAAATCTCTTCGAACTCAACTCTAAGAAAATCCATGAGAGTAAGAGCGAGGTCTGCAGAGACGGAAA
>JAJDFG010000187.1:590000-619275 GCA_021039105.1 Scomber colias | reverse complement strand
CCAATGTGTAAAATAAATAAAAATATTGCCTCACACGTGCTATATGAAAAGTTAAATTGCAAAAAACATACATTAAATGAGAAAACATGATTTTAAATAAGTAAAACCGAAATATCTGTTGCTGCAAAAAACTCTTCACAGGCTTTTGAGCCAAACACCACTGCTGTGTGCCACCATGTGGATGTGATACATTGCTGGATAAAGTGTAAAGCTTATCAGAATCTATTTATCAATTAAGCTCCAGTGTCTCCTTTCCCCCACCCATTCTACTTTTATGTACTTCCTTTTTATTTCAGAGAGGGTCTGACCTTCTGAGCCAGCAACACTCACTGCATTCTATTTATTATATCTATCATAAATGAGCCTGAAGATGACCCAACAAATACTTCATCAAATACTAACATCCAGTGAATTGGAAACTGCAGATAATTGTGTGTGTACTTATTGTATAGTATGTACTACTACAGTAACTGACCTATATCTCTCTTTCTCTGAGCAGATAAAGAACTATACGGCTGGCTGAAGTGTGTGAAAGGTCAACCCCACGATCACAAACACCTGATGCCAACACAGATCATTCCTGGCACAGGTACACTTCCACACTACTGTCTGCTCATCTCTCTGTTTACACCATGTCTGCATTCCACAGGCATCTCTTTATCTCTCAGCTGCTTTGTTTTAACACTTCCTGAACACGCACACACTACATTACTGTGTTTTGTAATAAAATTCCAGTTTAAATGTTTTTTCCTTCCTTCACTGTTCTAACTGCTGCGTTATTTGTGATGTTACAGTGCTGACTGAGTTGGTGTCTTCCATGCACTCACTGAGGGAAAAACACAACATCAAATCTCACTGTCCCTGCACCAACAAACAGAACCTCCTCAACAAGCTGCCAGTCACCAACGGAGTCTCACAGGTACTGCTCACTGCTCACTTCCCGTGTCCAATTGTTTGTCCATTTGAATGTAAAATTCAGATTTTTCTCTCTCTTCCACTGACTTAGTTCAGCTTGTTAATGTTATATAACCTCTGTGTGTCAGGTACTGCAGAATGTTCTGAACCACAGCAACAAACTGTCTCTGGTGAAACCTGAGCCGGGCTCCCAGCAGCAGAACTGTGATCAGGTAGGAACCAAGGCAGAAACTAACGGAGGAGGAGGAGGAGGAAGCAGCCCAGGCAGCGACGCAGGAAGTGCTCCTGTCACCCCACCAGAGTCCCAATCACCTCTGCACTTCCTGGCTGACCTGGCAGAGCAGAAATCCAGGGAAGAAAAGAAAGGTAAGGGGGAACGTTAAGAACCAGTATAACTTCTACACCCTGAGTAAATTTTGACCTGATCTAAGAAAATGTACTTACAAAAAGTGTCTATGAACCAATCTGACTGATCAATAAATGTGATTAAACCGTGATTCATGTTTCAAAGAGCAGAGAGAGTGTATTTATTATCTCATTTTTGGAGAAAAAACAGCTCCTATCACACAATATCATGTCCTATTTTACCTAAGACATGAAAATATAACATAGTAATAATGATGGAAATGTATTTTGTTGAAAGTGAAAATAACAAGAACTTACATTCACTGAGTGCATCTCTAAATGAGCCTATTCTCTCATTCATCTCATAACATGGTAACCTCCTCTTCTCTCTCTAACAGAAAACAAAGAGTCAGTGCTGCAGGGTAAATCTGTGAAGGAAGACAAGGAGGTGGACAGCCTGGAGGTCCTGCAGCAGTGTAAAACTACATCACTGGTGCCTAACAGCACAGAGCAGGGCTCCACACTCAGAGATCTGCTCACCACGACTGCAGGGAAGCTGAAGCTGGGCTCTACTGATGCAGGAATCGCCTTTGCACCAGTCTACTCTACTGCTTCACAGGTAGACACATTTTATAGCTCGTTAGCTTAGAAATTGCTGATTTTATTTGAAGGAGCAACATCAGTCTGGGTGCTGCAGTCTTGTATATATTTTTGTATGTATTGTCTCTTGCAGCCAATGAATATAAGATATAAACATGTTAGTGTCAACAGAAAGAAATGTGTTTTATATTTGTATGTAGTCTGAAGTATTGTTTTTCTCTCTTTCTACAGACAGGAAAAGGTGGTCGGACCATGCCCAACATCCTCGATGACATCATTGCTTCAGTTGTGGAGAATAAGATCCCTGCCAGTCGCCAGAGCATCACCAACAAGCTGTCAATCAAACAAGAGCCAGTCACCCTGAGCAACAACAACAACAACAACAACCCCGCCCCTGCTGTTACCGAGGACATCAAACCAGACAGGAAGAAGTCAGGGCCCGTCACTGCAATGGTGCCAGAGGAATCAACCAATCAGTACCCAGACATTCCCCACTGCTGGTTAAACAACAGAGAGTTGCTGTGGCTCAAAGATCACCGCAACCAGAACAACTGGAAGCTGTTCAGAGAGTGCTGGAGACAGGGACAGGTATACATCATTCTTATACAACACAGCAGTAATAATAGTTTGAGAAACATTATTGATTCTATCTGATTGGTTTTGTGTTGTGTAGCCTGTGTTGGTGTCAGGAATCCATAAGCGGCTCAACGCCAGTCTGTGGAAGGCTGACTCCTTCAACCAGGAGTTTGCAGACCATCAGGGAGACCTCCTCAACTGTAAAGACCAGGTGGTGTCCAACTCTGGGATCAAGGAGTTCTGGGATGGATTTGAGGACATCACCAGTGAGTTCACCTATACTTGGATCAGAGTTCTTGTTTGGTTTATTAGAGGAAACAATTGATCAGCAATTGTTATTCAGTCTAACTTGAGTCTTCTCACCTGTTCAGAGCGACCCAAGTCCAAGGATGGAGAACCTATGGTGTACAGACTGAAGGACTGGCCGTCTGGAGAGGAGTTCATGGCCCTCATGCCTTCAAGGTACAAACACACACTTTACTGTATCTCTGCTTCACTCTGTTTCCTTTGTGCTGTTGGATCTCATGCATAGCAACTCACATTATAAATGTAAACCTTTAACCTGCTAAACACATACATTGCATGAGTAGGATAAGATGCATAAAAATGCTGCAAAATAAGTAAGTACTCTTGTTCACAGGTATGATGACTTGATGAAGAACCTGCCCCTGCCAGAGTACTCTGATCCAGAGGGAAACCTCAACTTGGCCTCTCATCTGCCATCTTTCTTCGTCAGACCAGATTTGGGGCCGAGACTCTGCTGTGCCTACGGTACGAGAGAATTCATAACAGGAGACATTTCATTTCACCTAGAAACATTCCTCATCTCAGCCACAAAACAAAAGTAGCCTGCTACATGCTACTGAATGTGCACATACATTTCAATGTGCTGGTCACAGATAATACTACTCAGCCTGCGAGGCCAGTATAATATAGAATGTCTTCTCTGCTCTGGAGGAGCTCTGTCAAGTCTGAGAAAATAACTGTGATGGTCTGACAGTGATAGTATCAGGTTTATGTTGGATTTGAAAGGGAGACCATCATGGGAAGCTTCACTTATATGAGGGACTAAAAGTTAGCATATCTCAGTATATGCTGCTTTCATTTTGATAATACAAGACCTCTATATGTATTTAAGTGCGATACTTAAAGGTTGGAATACCCCTTTAATTTTTAAAGATCTACTAATAAAGAGTGAATAGATAAACAATGAGCTTAATGAATCAGACTAGTGTACTAACATGGAATCTGTTGTAGTCCAGCTGTGTTGGCTTTGACTGACAAACATCTGGGTACTGGTTTAACCTGTTGGTAGTTTAGATTATTGGACCATGGTTCTCCCTCAGTACGTGTGTGTGTGTGTGTGTTTGTTTGTGTGTGTTTCTGGATGTGTATGTGGTTAAAACCAGCTGTATGTTCTGTCTCACTACCTTTACCTTGTTAATGTGCAGTGGATACTTCTCTCATCCATATGTTTCTAGTTCAAACAGTATCATCAGCCTTCCTCCTCCTGATGAATCACATGTTTGTCTTCCTGCAGGTGTGGCAGCATCTCAGGACCAGGACTTTGGCACTGCCAACCTCCATGTGGAGGTCTCAGATGTTGTCTCTGTTCTGGTCTATGTTGGAGTCGCCAAAGGCAATGGAGTCCTGTCCAAAACTGGTAACATAATCAATATACTGTCAAATAGTTTCAAACATAGTCAGTAATCAGGTTTTCATTGATGTTTCACATCATCGTAAACTAAAAACTAATAGGATTTTAGATAGTGTGACTGAAAAGAGTCAATCTAATCCAGTTTGTGTGTGTGTGCAGGAGTGTTGAAGCGTTTGGAGGAGGAGGATCTAGATGAGGGGGTTCGGAGGAGGCTGAAGGACTCCAGTGAGACACCAGGAGCGCTGTGGCACATCTACCTCAACAGAGACATGGACAAAGTCCGAGACTTCCTGCACAAGGTGAGAACTCACACAGAGACAATGTGATGAACCTCAGTACACAATGTTGACCCCACTAACCACTGCCTCTCTGCTCCACCCTCTCCTCTCCTCACCATCCTCCACCTCAGCTCTGTAAGGAGCAGGGATTGGATGTGTCATTAGACCAGGACCCAGTCAGAGAGCAGGGCTGGTACCTGAGCAGGAAGCAGCGTCAGCGGCTGCTGGATGAGTACGGGGTGCAGGGCTGGACCATAGTTCAGTTCCTGGGAGACTCTGTCCTAATACCAGCAGGGGCCATGCACCAGGTATATAACACACACAGCACTCTATCTGTAGCAGTAAAGAGACACTTGTCATATTTATCTGACTCTTAAAATGTCCCACTGGTGAAACATGACAGATTGAATCAACTATAGCAGAAGTGGTCATTTCACCACAGACCAACATGACATTTCTGGCTGCAGTCTGGTTAATGAACTCTCTGTAGCAGGAAGATTGATTGTGTGTGGAATGACATCACTCTGTAACACAGTGGTTCTGTGTTTAAAAAGGCCAACATTTCAGCTTCCAATTAAATCATATCAATAATTCAAGCTTTCCTATATTCTAATGTTATGAGCTACAGGTGAACAATGAGTTAGGCTGCTGTGTTTCTGCATTCAGACAGCAGATTTCAACTGAATCTTATAAATGTTAAAAATAAAACTATAATAGATTCATAATGATTCAGATTTGATGGTATGTTACCAAATCCTAATTTGCTCATTGTTGATTTGAACATGTAAATGAAACATATTTGATGTGTGAGAGGACACATGATGTGTTTAGCTTTATGTAAATAAGCACATTTTTGCACCATCAGATGTCACAAATATCACATTACATACATTTATGTTTCACTGGGTTCATACTGAATGTTTTTCACATTTCTGATATATTTTCATTCACACAGGGTTGTTTTTCTCTACTTCCTAATGCTGTCATTCCTGTTTTTAATACTAGATATGTAATGTAGATTGACATGTTTGTCCTCACGTCATCTGTCCATCCTGTGTTTCAGGTCCAGAACCTCCACAGCTGTGTTCAGGTCATCAATGACTTTGTGTCTCCTGAGCATGTTGCCAACTCCTTCAACCTGACCCAGGAGCTCAGACCCAACAGAGAGGAGGTCAACTATGAGGATAAACTACAGGTACAGCTGCAATACACCTTCACTTTCAATGAAGCTTCCTGATAGGATTTAATTAAACAGACCAGATACCTGCTGTAGCACTCAGCAGTGTGAATGACTGAACTGTCATCTGTCACACATTCAGTCAGTCTCTGTCCTTCCTGCAGCACAGCCTGCCTGTCTCTGTTCTTTACACATCTGTGTGTGCGTAGGTGTGTGTGTGCATGTGTGTGGGTGTAAAATAGGGACAGACAGAATGGCAGAGTGAGTCATTCAGTGATGTTCTCTGGACATTGAGTCCCTCTGCTCTGAATACACTCCACACACTCATCCTCCCATAGAGAGCATTGTAAATGAGGTGTGAGTCACCATCCATCTTCTGCCTGTGTTAATGTGTTAGAGTGTGTGTGTGTGTGTGTGTGTGTGTGTTGTGGCAGGCTGCTGTGGGGGGGGGGGGGGTTATTATCAATTTGGAAGTGGCTCAAACACATGGCCTCTGTCTCGACAGCCTGAGTGATGCAGAAATGTTCTCATGGCAGATTTTCCTTCTCTGTGACGCTCTCTGAGCAGCTTTCTTCTTCTCCAGAAGTCCTGCTGGCCCCAAAACTTCTTTACTTGCTACAGTGATGGAGCCCACTGTGTCCTATTAAAAGTTTGAACAGTGTAGTAAATGTTTTATATTTTCTCTGGATCTATTCCTCAACTCGCCTCCATCTCAGACACCTACAGAGAGTTTCTTTCTTCTGTGTGCAGTGAGCTGTGGGAGTGTGGAAAGACACTGTCTGTGTGTGCCTTTCAAATGATGTTAAGTCTCAGATCTAAAGAATGATTCAATAAAAACAAGCTATTTTATCTCAGTTTAGATCATTTAGACAACATGTTAACTGACAGTGTCAGTACATTTGTACATATTAGTCTGTAACCCCATTAAATGTTAAGATCTGAAGACTCTACACATCTGTTGGTATATGTTTTTTTGTGTTTCTCTTATTGACCAATAAAAGGGGCAAAACCATATACATTCTGGGTACATGTAACAAATACAAAGAAAAGTAAATGTATATGTAACTAGAAATGAACACTAGGGGAATGAAGATCTATATAAAGAATCAGTTGGTACATGTGCTTTATCAGCAGCTCCTCTGATGATGTCATTGACTCTGTAGGTCACAGTGTCAGCAGTGAATCTAATTTGCAGCAGTCAGTGTCAATCCAGGCTCCAGTTCACATCCTGTCCTGCTAAAGAAACTCTGATACAAAACAATTCCTTCATATTGTTAGTTTAGTTTTCATATTGTAGTGTATTTATCTCTACAGATAGTTTAGTTTTAGTGTTGATGTAGACCATCATCTGTACTACATCACAGGGTGTGTGTAACTGAATACCTGTCAGAATAACATGTTAATATAAATATAATCAGTAGGACATTAGCTGTGTGTGTAGTAAAGCTTGTAACTTGTAGGACATTAGCTGTGTGTGTGTGTGTGTGTGTGTGTGTGTGTGTGTGTGTGTGTGTGTGTGTGTGTGTGTGTGTGTGTGTGTGTGTGTGTGTGTGTGTGTGTGTGTGTGTGTAGTAAAGCTTGTAACTTGTAGGACATTAGCTGTGTGTGTGTGTGTGTAGTAAAGCTTGTAACTTGTCATCCTCAGGTGAAGAACATCCTGTATCACTGTGTGAAGGAGGCGGTGAGCTCCCTGAAGAGGAGCGCCAACGACGAAGACGACGAGGAAGAGAACTCATGACGGCGCCTCCACCTCGTCCACACCGTCCACAGAGGGGACACAGCTCCCATCAGCCCCCCCCCCCCTGCCCTCGCCTTTAATCAGGGTGGTCAGGTCAGAGCTGGTCATGTGACCCAGAGGACCTCACGGTGTGTGAACTGATCACGTATCCAGGTGGCCAGCACCAAGAGGCACACGCAACATTATCATCATCATCATCATCATCATCATCACACACCCCCCCCCCCAAACCTTCAGTGCCAAGAGGAGAGGAACACAGGAGCAGGAGAACCAGGCTGGACTGACTGCTTAAAGCCACTAACTGACTGCTTTTAGTGTGACTGCTGAGATGAAGTCGACTGTCCTGGAAGCAAAAGTGCACAGGTTTGATGATGGAGACACTGAGCCTACTCCACCCCCCATCCCCCATCCCCCACCCCAAATCACTCTTCCTTCCCACCCCTGCTGCTCTCGCTGTCACCTGCTGTGGATTGAAAGGATGAGCAGGTTCAGTCCTCGTCTGTAGCAGCAGCAGCCCACACATACACACACACACACGTCTCGGACAGAAGATTTTTTGCTGATCACAACCGCATCACCAGCAAACAGCATCTCTGATGTTTAAAAAAAATTAAACCCAGAAAAAAATAAAAGATTTGAGGGAAAAATGCAAAATAAATGTCAGATGTTTCAGAGTTCTGCAGCTCCCTCATTTGCTCCTTCTGTAATTTGTCTGTTCTCGTCCTTCTTTTCTAGTTCTGTCTGTTGCTGTTTTGTTCTTCATTTTCTTTTTCATACGAACAAATTGTTTTATTTCCTCTGTGAAGATGTATTTATTTTATAACTATGAAAATGAGATGTTATTGAGACAAAAAAAGCATTAATGTAAATGTGACTTGTACAGTTTTTTTTCTTTTTCGTCTTTTTTTGCTATGTGGTTTTCAGTTGTAATACGGCTCTACTGTGATGGAGGACACACACACACACAGACATACGCATACGCACACACACACACACACATACATATGCATACACACACACACACACACACACACCAGCTAATGCCTGTAACTTTGGGAAATGTTGAGCTACAGTCCTCATGCCATAAATACATTTTTTGAAGATGAACTGCCAAACTATTGTAAAGACTGTATTTTGTATTGTATAAGACTGTAAAGTTGTATTATGTAAAGAAAAAACAAAAATGGCTTATACACTTCAACATTTTATGACAAAAAGTATTCGCTGTAAAATTGAGACATTTACAAAAAAAAGATGTAATTTATTTAAGAAAATAATTAATTGTCTTGTTTTTTTTGTTTTGTTAAGATTTACTATGGTGAACTTTTGAAGTTAAAAGATAAAATAATGAAAAACTTAACTATAATGTGTACATATATACATATATACATTCACTGAGGTATTTTTTTAAAACATGGCTTGCTTCAATTTCAAATTTTAAAGTGCAAGTGTTACATGCTTTGTACATTGAAGTTCAAAAGGGTTTTACATTTTCCATTAAAATGGATTTATCAAAGGTTTGTTGTTGTGTTTTCTGAATGAAGTCCTGCAGTACAGAGAGGAAGCTATTTAATGAGCTGAACAGGTTTTTATTCCATTTAGTATTACATGACAAACATTGGCTGGAAAATGTTCTTTATAGCTTTTGAAAGAGTGGAAAGAGTGAAGTGAAATCCATAAATATATTTTCTGTTAAAGCATGAGCCTCCACTGTACTAATAAAGGAGACTGAAGGAACATTTTGTGCATTATAGAAATAAATTCTCCAAAAGGAAGTGATATGAAGTGGACATAATAAGGTAGATTGTGTCTGAGGTTTCATCAGGGTGATCAGATTATTGATACATGATCAGGTCATTGTGGGGAATCACATCATCCATCATGAAATAAGAGAACACGTACAGGAGCTGCTCAGTCATAGAAAGATTTTGGAAGAAAAGTCAGTCTGGAATTTGGTCATGTGACTTGACACAAGCATCCTGCTTAACTGATGAACAAAAGGAACAGAAATCAAACCCAAATCTAAACTAATCAAAAGCATGTATGTTATCTTAGTTGATACATCTGTCTCAGAGATCACCTGACAGTGATCCAAAAGATGGCAAGGCAATGAATGTTTATTTGTATAGCACATTTCAACAAGGTAATTCAAAGTGCTTTACATATAACATAAAATGCATCAAGACAGAAAGTAAAGGCAATCTATCACTATCTTCATCTTCAAAATAGCCTCCCCAGGCCTCTCTGTGAGGTTGAAGAACCATGTGGATTTTTTATATATAGACTTTACCCTAGACCAGCCTGGAACCATATATGGTAACTTCATTGACCTTTATTGGCAACATAAAAACTGAAAATAAACACCCAATAATGATTTCCAAGTATTTCAATGAGTTCCTTATAAAGGGTTAAAAGTGTTGAATTGCAGATTGAATTAAAATGAAATAGAATAGGACATAAAAACAGGACAATAAAAAGTTACAGTGCAGTGTAAGATATACACTTTGGTTTAATAAAAGGCAGCAGCAAACAGAGCAGTGTTCAGCAGTGTTTAAAAGAAGTGAGAGTTTTCTGGGAGTTTCTTCAGATATGTGGAGCATAAAAAGTGAACAGTGCTTCTCCATGTTTAGTTTGGACTCTGTGGACAGAAAGCAGACCTGTTCCAGATCACCTGACAGGTCTGGATGCTTCATCATGTAGCACAAGATAGAAAATGTATTTTGACCCTAAACCATTCAGTGCTTTATAAACCAACAGACAGGAAGCCTGGGGAAAGATTTGAGACCTGGAGTGATATGATCCACTGTCTTGGTCTTAGTGAGGACTTCTGAATCAGCTCTTTGGTAGATCTGTAAAGACACTGTCTAGTCTGCTGAAGATAAATGGATGGACCACTATCCAAAATGTAGTGTGTCCATGAACTGCAGTGTGAATAGGTTTCGCTACATGTCTCTATATTCTACACTCTTTACATGTTGTCCCAGCGGTCATAGTGCTGGTTGATGAAGCAAGTGATGATAAGTAGAAAAATACATATTATTTGATGAGGTTTTACTTCTGTGCCATTCACCACTTCACTTATTTGTCTTTTGAAAAATCCCAAAAAAGCTGCAGCTGTTTCTGAATCTCTGTCATATTTCTGATATAATTTAGAATGATACATCCCAATGTTCAAACTCTCTCTCCTCTTCATGTCAGCTGAACCAAAAGCCTTCTAAAGATCAAGTAACTGCATTTCATCTTAACTCTGAACACTGTTGGTTATAGACGGACAGAAAAAGTCATGTATCTTCAGATGTTCCACTCTGACTCACTCCTGAGGTAAAGCAGTGTGATACAGTGCTGCTCCACATTGCTCACACTGAAAAAAGAAAAAGAAACTTTCTGATACAAAAGCCAACAGAACAATGTCTTTTATTTATAGTTTCTAACTCACATTACTCTTCTTAGAAACTTCAGTGATCAGCAGCAGAAGTCATTGTGGACTAAACTGTGGATCATTTTTCAACACAATGACCTTATCTGTAAAAAATCCTCTCAAACTCAACACCCACAAATGTTCTGTGTATTTATAGCACATATTTACACACTACTGCTAAATGTACATTCAAAAACATAAAAGTACATTCTGCTACATTTACATGTAAAAAGCCTGAAGCTCACAGAGCATTGTTTCATTACTGGAATGACTTCAGTTAGAGAACACAAAGCCAATAATAAGTGAACTGTGTGAAATGTGTGTGACTAAAAAACAAAAACCATTTCAACAATAACGGTCTCACGGCGCCACTCTCAGGTTTGAATTGAAACTGCACCTATATGCAGTACTGAGACTTCACCAGCAGAGGGAGCTGCAGAACAATCCAGAAATCCTCAGTGTGAACCTGACAGGTTTTGGTGCCATTTAGTGTTCTTTTACTCACACAATTAAATAAATGACTCTTTCTGTGAGTCCTAATATCCTATAGTTTTATCACAGAAGCTCATAAATAACAATAATAGTCTATAACAATACTATAAAATATTACATTACATTACATTACAAAATCTAAAACTTTATATTTCATATATTCACATACTACTTACTGTATTGTGTGCGTGTTAGGAAACACATGTCAAACAAATACAAATCCAATTTTACTATGGGAAGTGTTATGATACCTCAAAGTACTACATTTAATCAAAGGAGACTGTGACCAACCATTAAAGGACGGATTCACAGTTCTTCAAGTCTGTCTTAAACCAACAGTTAGGAGCTGAAATGAACATTAAAATCTGTATTTCTTGCTGTAACCATTCCTCTTGTTCATACTGACCATTAGAAGATCCCTTCATAATAAACTTACAATGGAAGTGATGGAGGACTAAATGAATCAAAGCATTGGTATCCTATGGTTAATGAGGTGAAACATGAAGGATATGGATTGTATTATTGTATATAGGGAATATGTACAGTGTTAAACATTAATGTTACTATTTGACCTACTGTAATTATCTCCACGTGACATAGTGACTTCCTTCCTCGGTCGACAAATGTGAGGTGCAGTTACCAGCTACACCAGCAGGTGGCGACATTCACTTTCATGAGCTGACGTGAGTACAGTCAGAAAACAAGATAGCTAGCCACTGAAAAATGGACGTAATAATAAATAATAATAATAATAATAATAAATAATAATAAAAGAGTGAAGATAACATAGATTAACTAGCATAGCATTTTCTGAAGAAAAATGCTGCTCACAGCTGCTGCCAGCTGATCCTCCAGCTGCATGTATTTTATCTGCAGGTGAAATTGTAACAAATGCTTCATCATCCTCATCTGAACAATTTAACTGAGTGAGTGGAGTTTCACTAGCCACAAGGTGGTGCTGACGGTGTCATGCTTCATATATGTTGTGCACATGGACAATTTGTGTATCAAGTTTCATTTAATCAAAGACAACAGAACTGTAGAAATATAATGTTATAATATTACAGTAGCGCCCCCTGTGGGTATAATTGTATCAAATGTTACACACATGAGCAGTGTGGCTGGATGTACAACATTCCCAAATTTGAGTGTAATCCAATTTAGCATTGAATAGTTATAGCCTGTTAAGTGTATCAGGCCATGTTACCAACCAATTACAGCAAGTGATACCTAAAAACAAACTCTGGGTCATCTTAATATGGTGTATACCACGTTTGGTGAAGATGAGATTAAATCTGTACCAAAAGAAGAAAAAAATGTCTTAAACAATAAAAACATTTCTAGGCCTATGTTAAATATTTCCACATGAAGCAGCTGTTCACCAAGTATGAATACTTCAGTACTTTTAGTTTTTGAGGTATCAACTTTAAAACATTCCTGCCATAGACTTTCCATTATACGTTTGAATAATTAAAAACCTCTAAAAAGACCCGAATGATAATGATAATAATAATTATAATAATGAATGAATGAATGAATAAGATAAATCAAGAGCAAAGATAACTATAGAAAATAAGTGTAAGTTCTCCTTCGATGCATACTGTTTAGTTTGTGTCACTGTGTGGTACAGTAATATGATTAAGCATAATGTATTTGTCATGCATGGATATTTAGATATAAATAATAAGGTTGTCATTAAATGTGGTTGTGTATGATGGTTCAGTGTGGTGAGAGCTGTGGTCTTCCTCATCACTCTTCACTCATCATTCACTCATCTGTGGCCAACAAAAACAAAAAGTGCCTGGAGGAAGTGAGCTTATCTTTCATCACTGTGGAGAAAAATCATTACAGACATTGTTATTATCTCAGTTTACTCATTTCTAAACCACAGATGATGATTTATTTTACCTTGGCTGTTCTTGGACTAAACTGAGGCGAACTGACAGCTAGCTGAGCTGAGCCATGTTCAGGCAGTGATGAACACTTTGCGTGTGTTTCTGCCTGATTTCATGTTTTCTCTGCTGTGACGTGTTTGCTTTGAAAACCTGGAGGTCACATTTGTGCTGTGTGTGTGTGTGTGTGTGTGTGTGTGTGTGTGTGTGTGTGTGTGTGTGTGTGTGTGTGTGTGTGTGTGTGTGTGTGTGTGTGTGTGTGTGTGTGTGTGTGTGTGACAGGAGCCAGTGCTGACATGACTAATGCTGGGATCAGCTCCCATTCATACTTCCAAAGCTGAACTGGAAACACACATATTATACTGCTCTCCATTATATAAGCTGAAACTGTGCCTCCTGGCACTGTGTGTGTGTGTGTGTGTGTGTGTGTGTGTGTGTGTGTGTGTGTGTGTGTGTGTGTGTGTGTGTGTGTGTGTGTGACAGGTTAACTGGAGTACACCGAGGCAGAAGTTCACCAGTGAGTTCAGACAGAGGTCACTCTCTCCTCTTTCACTTATTCTCCCTCTCTCATTTTGGTTTCTGTCTTTCTGTCTTCCTTTCTGTTTCTGTTCCTTTTTTTTATCATACTTTATTCTATTTTCTACCCTCAATTATTTCTTTCTTTCTTTCTTTCTTTCTTTCTTTCTTTCCTTCTTTCTTTCTTTCTTTCCTTCTTTCTTTCTTTCTTTCTTTCTTTCTTTCTTTCTTTCTTTCTTTCTTTCTTTCTTTCTTTCTTTCTTTCTTTCTTTCTTTGTCTCTCTCTATCATTCTTGACCTGTCTATCTTTCTCTGTGTTAATAGCTTTTTAACAGGATTCATTATTTGCAGACTGCTTGTTTTCAAACCACAGGTGTGTGTGTGTGTGTGTGTGTGTGTGTGTGTGTGTGTGTGTGTGTGTGTGTGTGTGTGTGTGTGTGTGTGTGTGTGTGTGTGTGTGTGTGTGTGTGGCGGAGTTACATTACAACTGACCTATGGCTGAACTCTGAAGACACTTCCTCTCGCTGTACTTTGGCAAAGAGGGCACACACACACACACACACACACACACACACACAGTTCCACATACACAAACACCAAACACACAGACATCTATGCTTTTGATAATATTAATACTTCTCCTTTCACACATTAGATTATATAATTAATTTGTTTAAATATATTTCATGATATTTGACTTTGAATATATTTCACCCCATTATTTTATTTTGAAAATGTAGCTTTTTTTAGTCGACCTAGTATGTAGTATTAGTCTATAGTCTATGGATAATGATAGCAGATACTTTTTGCTCATATTCAGTATTTGACAAAAATCTCTCTCTCTCTCTCTCTCTCTCTGTGTGTGTGTGTGTGTGTGTGTGTGTGTGTGTGTGTGTGTGTGTGTGTGTGTGTGTGTGTGTGTGTGTGTGTGTGTGTGTGTGTGACTGGTTGTAGCAGTCAGTGTGTCCAAACAGAAGCAGTTCTTCAAAGTGAGACGAGGTGTCATAAATCGTGTGTGTCGACAGCGGGCAGCTTCCTGCTGCTCCTCCCTGTCTGAGCCTGAAGCACAGTGACAAACTAGTGACATCCAGGACAATACAGCAGAGAGAGAGAGAGAGAGTCACACACACACACACACACACACACCTGGAGACAGGTTCACACCACACACACTGCTGCAAGCTGGCATAATTGTGAAATGGATAAGGGCAGTAACAGCTGTAATTATACCCACACCATTACAGCAAGGATGAATTGATGGCCTCAATTCATTGGTAATCCTATCCAATAGGGGGCAGCGGTGTTCTAAAGGTCACAGAAGCAGGTATGCGACTGAGAGGTTGCTGGTTCGATCCCTGGTCTGCAGAAAAAGTCTGAGTGAGGAAGGTGAAAGAGTGTTTGAGTTCAGTTCAAAACAGGAGCTAAACGGGTACAATGCAAATAATGAATTTCTTTCATTCCTCAGAATACGTCAGAGCTTTACATGGTTATATGCTACAACACAAATATAATCCAGTTACACTCATTTTAGAGTGGAGTGAGAGATCAGAAAGTCATAGGAGTAAATAATCAAATATTTGAAGTGTGTGTAATGAATATCATGTGGTTGCTTTCAGTCCTGAGGTTTAGTTGTCACTTCTGGTAGTTAAAACAGACAACAGTATTTTAAGTTGACTTTTAAAAATGTCTCTCACATTTCCTGTTGACAGACTTTTAAGAGAGAGCAGCAGAATGACCCTCACAGTGAGCCCCTCCCCAAATACAGAGAGCTAAATAAACAACCTGATGCTTCTCTCTCTAATATTCTCAATGACTGCCTATAGAGACACACAGTTGTATATGATCATATTACAGGACTGGACTAAATCATGTGTGCGTCTGATGAAAAAAAAATAAATGAAAGATTCTAATATTCTAACATTTTAAAGTTGCATCAACACTATTCACTTCATCCTTCAGGGCCTTTGCATTTTGATAGTGTTGTTTGATAGCGTCTCCAGCCACATCTTTCCTCAGTTAATAAAGCAGGCTCTCTGTTATTCATGGTAGCCTAAGAAGAAAAACTAGATAGTGTGCTCATCCAACTGCAGCTGGGTACAGGTGCATGACATAAAACACCAAACAAGCACACATGCATGTTATTTTATTCTGTCATCTATTAATAGGTGGAGCTGTCATGTGGTCTGTATATGCTGTCTGCTGTTTGTTCACATGGATGTTTGCCTGATAGCTAGAGAGATAGATAAATATATAAATACTTTATTCATCCCAAAGGAAATGAAGGCATCCAGTAGCTTATATGTCACACACATACACACATACAAATGAAAAAAGAAAAAAAAACACTCAAAGAAGACAAAGGAAGTATGTATTCTGGAAGTGGTGTAGTAGGATGTTATGGTATGATAGACTGTGTACCATGGCAGTAGTGCAAAAAATGACAATTACTGTATCTAATAGAGAATACAAATATACAATATAATAATACAAGAATATAAACATCAATAGAAAGTACAGGTAGACAGTAGGTCAAAAAGTTGCATTAATCTCTCAGTATGTTTACAGCCTCTCCTTTTATAAGGACTTGGAAAAGCTTCTCCAGATCCACAGAAGACGTTATAAAACTGTTCTCAGAGGCTCAGCAGTGCTCCTCATGACTACTATTGGCTTTGACAGGTACAGTAAAGTCTGTGGACTGGCCCTTTAATGATTCCATCAAAACTTTTGTAAGTCTTGTATTGCTGCTTTTAAAACATGTCAGCCAGTTTAAAATTCCCTCTGAGGCTCAGAGTAGAGTTCAACATCAGACAGATGCACAGCCCTCCCGCTCTGATTCCAGCATCAGATCGTTGTGTGTGGAGGTCGAAGCCTCCTGCTGTGTCTTCACCAACGTGAACTCACACACGGCTCACCAACAACAGCTGGCTGTGTGTGTGTGTGTGTGTGTGTGTGTGTGTGTGTGTGTGCCAGCAGCATACCTCCATTTGGCTGACTGAGGTTTGCTCCCTGTAAAAGTGAACCACAGGTGCTTGTCTCTCACACTCCAACAGACAACCATAGCTCTCCTCTCCCAGACTGATTTCAGACTTCAGCCTCACATTACTGCTGCTGTCATTATTACACATATTTTAACATTTCAACACAGGAGCAAGAATGTAATTACATACCTGGATTAGTCAGAAGTTAAAAAAACAGAAAAAAGTAGTTTACTGTAAGTGTGCACCTGGAGCTATGAAGAAGGGCATATTAATTCACATTTGCAGGGGGACATATTATATTAGAATATAAAGAACAAAGAATGAGCATGAACCAGTGTTAAAAAAAGACAATGTCAATTTTGCACCTTCTTCCTTCCAATAGGCTGCTGTTCACCTGTTGACTCTCAGGGATCAGAGGCTAGAGATTCACAATGTGTATCAGCTATTATATAAACCAAAGAACTGGCATGCTTAACTCACAGTCTTATAAAAGTAATCATCGCAGACCCAAAACCAATGTTGCCTCAATAGAAAAACAGTATATCACTTCTTTTCAGCTTTTTTTGGCTTTTACTGCTGTGCATCATTAAAGAAGTGCTATACACTTATCTGACTGCTCTATTTCTCATTTTGATCAGCTACTGCACACAGTGGAGAGTCCATGTTCTGATGTCTCATCTGAGCTGACTGCTGGCCCACAAGCTCATGCAACTCACTGCAATCTGAAGTTGTTGAAAGTTCATGTCTGGACTTGAGCCTCTGTGAGAGGTTCTGTCTGCATATGAGTGTTATACAGCATGTGTGTGTTTGCATGATATACACACTGCAATGAAAGAGTGATCATATCTGTGTTACTATGATGTGTGAAGACATGCAGAGTAGCAGATCTTTGAAAGTCTAGTCCTGCAGACTCTCAACTACTGAGAGTACTGAACCAATCAGAACAGAGCAGGATACTGTCTGATACTCCCATTGGGGAACAAGACATGCCTCTGAATAAACCATAGTATATATACATCCAAAATTCCATCATATGTACACTATGAACCTTATAAACAGGGCTTACACACACACACACACACGCACGCACACACACACACACGCACGCACGCACACACACACACACACACACACACACACACACACACACACACACACACACACACACACACACACACACACAAGCAGAAAACCACTGATATTCTGCAAAATGAAACAATTGATAAACCTTCTACTGCCATGCTGAAAAAAAACTCCTCAGTGTGGTTAAGGAAGGGAGAGTATGGATGGAGCTATTGGAGTGAAAGTTTGTGGATGCTGATTAAACTAGTTATGGACCAAAGCAGCTCAGTGTCCCAGATGATAATGCATCTCATCTGCTCTGCATCTGTGTAGTCTCTGCTCTGATGATGTTGTGGTCTGTCTAAAGATGTGAGAATGTGGGCCTTGTTGTAACAATGTAAGTTGCCATGGACGATGGAGGACCCCATTCTGAGTGATTGTGGCGCACATTATAATGTTATCACCATGTTGGCCTGCAGCATTCAGACTAGCTCTGTGGCCAATGATGATGTTTCTCCCTCTTCTTCTTACTTTCATCAGGTTAAACTCAGCCTCATGTATGAAGATAAATACATGCTGGATTGCATCATTCAATGTAAAAGGTAAAAGGCCTGCTATGTAAAAGGTTCTGTGTGCACTATACACTACTGAAGTCATGACTTACCTCCACATATTCATGCTACTGGTCTTTTACTCAGAATTCCTTTCAAATGACACTTGTTATAGCTGTTTCATCTCTAGGTGATGTTTGTGAAGGATTGGTCCAGTGTAAGAAACCTGATGGACAGTATTGAAAACTGTGTAATCATTGATGATGTTTGATTGAAACATCCTGATCTCCATCTGAGGAGCATTACATTATCGGCCGAAACCATGTTTATGATAGCTCTCTCCTGTTCTTCTGAGAATATGGGGCCCCTTCCTTGTTGAGGAACCCTATGTTGAAAATACATGTAAAATGCCCCAGAACAGCACACAAGGCCTTGCAGTACTGAACGTATATAGTAGACTACATTCTACTGATTTTACTGTAGACAGTAGAGAAAAGCTGTTTTCCATATTACTTTTGCAACAGTATATCTGCTGAGGTTGTCCAGCCACTCTCAATCTCAACTCATGTTTTACAACATGGTCAACCAATGTTGCCTTAATATCATCTAACATATTTGGTGCTCATCCTCTAGGTCCACCTCTTCCTCTCCACAGGCTTCCCTTCTCATCTTCACTCTCCTTCTTCCTCTTACTGCAATGCTGCTTTCCATTTGTGTTTCCTTTTAACAGTGCCTACACCTGATGGGTGAATTTACAATTAAGCACTTAAGTTTCTGTACCCTTGATGGGTCCTGTTTGATTAGTTGATTCATAAGTGTGAAATGGCAAAGTAATATCATGTTAGATTTCTGTCTAAAGTAGAGAAAGGTTTATAGTGTTTTGCAAAAAGGTTGAAGATGATAATGTGTTTATAGTTGTGCAGGTTTCAACAGGTGGTGTTAAAAAGGAATCTCACAACATCTACAAAGTCCATTACAGTTTCTATGTTACTCTGTGTGTTATCTTCATCTGATACCTGCAGATATGTCCATCAAGGATTTAAAGTCATTTAGATTGGCTGGTTGTGTGTGTGTGTGTGTGTGTGTGTGTGTGTGTGTGTGTGTGTGTGTGTGTGTGTGTGTGTGTGTGTGTGTGTGTGTGTGTGGTGGGGGTGGGTGATAGGTAACAGGGGTAATGGGGGGGGGTGGGCGTTCGATGTTGAGCGGGGGTTAAGGCTATGTGGAGAGGGCTGGGGTAAGATTGGGGTGAGGGTTTAAGTTGAGGGCAGAGGGGAAAGAGAGGAGAGGAGGCGTGTGTGTGTGTGTGTGTGTGTGTGTGTGTGTGCGTGTGTGTGTGTGCGTGAGTGTGTGTGTGAGGGTTTAAGTTGAGGGCAGACGAGAGACTGCCTGTGTGTTTCTGTCCTCTGAACGACCCCCTCTACTTCTCATGAACGCATGAACGCGAGGCTTCCATCATAGCGCGTGTGCATGCGTGTGTGTGTGTGTGCTTATGTGTGTGTGTGTGTTTGTGTGTGAGAGAGAGACAGAACAAAGCAGTACAGGTGAGCGCTTATTGTTTGTGACATGAACCACAGAATACTAATAAAGCTGAGATGCAGATGTGTGTATGACATCCTGCATGTTACATGTGTGGTAGTGACAGGTTCATTCACTCATTATGTTTATTTAACACATATGATCACAAATGGGCTGAATTATTAAATCATCTGCAAAGATTTCTGAAACAAACACATGTTGAATGTAAAGAACACATAAAGATGCTGACAGGCTAGAAGCAGATAAAGTCTTCTCAGTGTAGTTTGTGTTCAAACCTTAAACATGTAAACTCAAATATTTAGAAAAGCCCCATCAAACTTCAGAGCAGCTGGTTGGGAGATGTTATTACCTTTGGACAGAGCCAGGCTAGCGGTTTCCCCCTGTTTCCATCCAGTGTAAGCTAAGCTAACTTATCTTAGCACAGGTGTAGCTGAAGTCTCATACATTATTTAACTGTGAAATAAAAAAGAGTTGTATTGATGAAAATCAAAATGAACCAACGCACACTGAACTGGCTTTACTGTGACCAGTGTTGGGAAGGTTACTATGGAAATGTAATAGGTTACAGATTATCTATTTAAAATGTAATAAGTAATGTAACTATTTAAATCACTTAATCAAAGTAATGTAACTTATTACATTTGATGACTTTTTGATGACTTTTCTATTTTTCTAACTAATGTTTCCAGCTGTTAGGATAAGTGTTCCCATTAAGCTCAGCTGTTTTTCATGGATACTGACATAATTTATAAAAGAGATCATTTCTTATAAAGCAACATTTATCTCTCATTTCAACATGTATTCATTAGTTCATGTAGAGTTTGGAATATTAAATAAAGATATTTGATGAATAAAGAGGGTCTAATTGTTACTGTGACACTATTTAAGCTCATGTGTGCTCCAAATAAACCCAAGTCATCATTTATTTAGAACATATAAAATAATATTGATTTCAAATGATTAAAAACAGCAATATATGTATTCAGTAACTTGTTAAATATTAAAAACACAGTCGTACTAGAGTACAGACTTTATAGAGGACTTTATTAGGAATGAACAATGTGTTTCACCTTCAGGTTGCTTAGTGAAGGAACTACAGGTGACACGTGACACGTGCACTATATTATTGAACTGTTTTGCTTCAAATGGGGCGTAACGTTCAAAGTTTTTCGTTACATTAGTCCAACATCTCTACTCATATTAGCTGTGCAACATTCTAATGCCAAGTTCAACAAGCTAGCCTGCTAAATGTACAGTAAACAGTAAAACATGGCAAAGCATACAGCTTGAGTTTAAGGTTGGGTCATGGACAACCACTGTCTATCCATCATACACACATTCAACAGTTTTCCAGTTGTTGTGGTGACAAGTCCATCAAAAATAAAGTGAATCCATTAAGTGTTCACTTCCTCAGAGGACAGGAGGACATAAAGACTGTTGTTTTGGTTTTTGCAGCCAACAACTGAACTTTGATTCAGTTTGAAGTTTGATTGAGTAGATTGTCAGTGAGTGGAGACTGTCAGCCTGCTGAAGGGCTGGAGGGGGGGTCTATGTTCCAAAAATCACTTGATGACATCATAAGTTAAACAGTGTTTTTGCACACACATTTACTGAAAGATGGAGCAGGAGAAAAGAGTAGGATGATCTATTCTCATAGCTGGGGGTCTCAGACACTGGTGACACATGTTTGTTGGAAAGACATGAAAAAGTGCATTTTGCATTATTACACCCCCTGGTAACATGGTACCTCCCAGAAACCTTCATTTGGTAAATAGTCACATTCATACACTGATGACAGGAGTTACCACACAGGGTACCAACCTGCTCATCAGGAGGAAACTAACATTCACACATATTCATACACCGTTGGCGCAGCAACAGTAGCAATTTGGGGTTAATTATCTTGCCCAAGGACACATGGACATGTGGACTGGAGGAGCTGGGAATCAAACCACCAATCTCCCAATTGGTGGATGACTGCTCTACCTCCTGAGCCACGGGTAGCTGGGAACTCTTTGAGTGTGTATCTTTTCCTTAAGGCCAGCCTTCAATCAGTTACAGCTGAGAAGCAGCTACAATGTCAACAAAATACACGTCATTAATACATGTAACAAATTCAATATAAAACACATTCAAAGCTTTCCTTTACCAGTACTGTATACAAAGTTATTATGCCAATCTAAGTCATTCAGAGGACCATTGTTGACCGTGGGAACAGCAACTGACAAGAATGATCTCACTTAAAGTGAGAATGTAATGCAAGTGCTCAGATCACTACAAATGTTGAAATTTCCATGAGCAAGATCATGTGATATGATCAAGTACAACTCCAAATGAAATATTCAATTCAATTCAATTCAATCCCATTTTATCTATATAATGCCAAATCACTAGCAAAATGATCTCAATGGACATGTAAACAATGTCATCATATGAAAATAAAAAGGGATGATATGTACACAAACAGTATAACTTCATAAATGTGAAGTAGTTTATATTATAGATTTTTCCATAGGAGTCTGGGCAATACTCAGTTATTTAAGAAGACACTGCCAGCACATATCATCCCCCCCCCCCCCCACACACACACAGTCCCACCAACACCTGCAGTGCTGGGCTGGAAGCCAAGGAGCAGACTGCCTGTTTCACGCTCCACAACGTTTTACCGGAACAGTCTGCAGGAATCTGACTCCAACTGGCAGCGAGGCCAGGAAGGACAGGTGTGGCAGAGTGTGAGTGGGTGGCTCTTCGTGTGTTTGTGTGTGTGTGTGTGTGTGTGTGTGTGTGTGTGTGTGTGTGTGTGTGTGTGTGTGTATGTATGTGTGAGACAGAGGATTTGTAATAGAGAACATGTGCACGTGTTGCAAGGTTTGGAATGAGTTTGGTATGAATGTGTTTGACAGTCAGACAGAGAATGAGGAAGAGTGTGGGCACAGATCATATCTCAGTTGGATGAGATTTCGATCTGAGAGTGAACACTTACTTCAAAGGTTAGATGAAAGATGAGTAGAGTTTTCATTTCATTATAGGTTTGTTGATCCAGCAACTTGCAGTCATAACATATCAGATTTACCAGCACTCCTACACGGATGATACATTTAAGAAATATTACACTCAAGGTTGTGCTGTTCTACTGAATATGAGCACAGCTGTGATTCAGTCATAGGTACGAGGCTGCAAGCACAGAATCACAGCTGTGCTGTTATTTAATATAACAGTATGACCTCAAGTGTAATATTGCTTTCTAAAACAATTCTGCAAATATCATTTTTAGTTAACAGTAATTAGTGACAGCAGATTATGATTTGTGTTCGTTTATTCATATTAGGGCCTGACTGATACTGGATTTTTGGGGCCAATACTGATATTGGGAAATCAATCATTTGGATATTGATATATTGGCCAACAATTTTATATATACAGAATATATACATAAACTAGGGCTGGGCCATTATGTCAAAAATCAAAATCACGATTAATTGAACTTTTAACCTTGATTAGGATTAATGAAGGATTATCTCCACCCTTGATGAACAATGATGTATTTTCACAGTTTCTTTAGTTTAGTATTTTCCACTGCTGCCCTCACACATGAGGATCTTTAGGGAGTGAAAATAAAGATGTTTTAAGATGTGACGCTGTGGTTAATGTCTAGTTTACTTGATTAGAACTATGTAAAGATCATGGTTTGGGTTCAAATGACCTTTGCTGTCATGGCAACAGTGAACACCACCATTAATTGACATGAGCAAGATTAAGTCCATTACAGTTTCTAAATGTCGGTTTCGATTATTTTTCGATTAATTGCTCAACCCTAACATAAACACTCTTTTTTTCCAAATGTGGTTACCATTCACTACCATGATCTCCCTCACCTCAAGTCCTGAATCAGACAGTTTGTGTATGGCAGTGACTCTCAGGCTGTGGTTGGTGTAAGGCGTGTGTATCATTTGCCTCTTTGCACATCCTGGGTAACATCTGTGGCAGCTGGTTTACTCCCAGAGGAACTGCGGTATACCAGAAGTTGTGTGTTGGAGCTGTTTCTATCCTGAGCTGCAGACAGAGGGCTTTTCCACCAGGCACAATTTTGCTCAGGAATTTTTTGAGAGATGCTACCAGACAGAGGGGATTTCCTCTCTCCTCAAACATAACGCCCGTCTGATATTCTCTGTCTCTCTCCAGTGGGTCATTATCATTTTTTGTTTATTTGTTGAACGTCATGGTGAAATACTTAGCTCCGGTTTCAGGCTGAATGTGGCATGAAAATATAGCAGGAATAGCAGAACCTATGGGAATTACAGACATCATGAGACCATAACTCCAAGTCTTCCCCTTTTCCAAAAAACCCCTGTGTTTTTTGGAAAAGGTGAATGATACTCTTCCCCCATGTGTTGGTAAACTGAATGGGCCGTGGATGAGCAGCAGGAGGTGTTGATTACAGTGAAGGAGAGGAGAAGAAAGAAGGAGGAGGAGCGGAGGAGGAGGAGGGAGAGCTGACAGTGATGCTTTGTCGCTATGGCCTAGGCAGCGACGTGAGGTGAACTCTGTTTGACCGCGGAGGAGGTGACTCAAGTTCAAATGTTACATAATCTGTGTGGGCTCCTGTAGTCACACTGCTACACACATTACACCCTAAAACACAATGTAGCCTCTAATCAACCAACTGTCACAAGTCTTTTGCTTCTGTGCTGTCAAGAGGATACACGCATGAACTTAATGTATTTTTTATTTGTAATGTGATAGATAATATTATACATAATATTCAGCTAACCCACAAACAGTCACATGTGTCCAGCTACTCACACAAAATCACATTTGAACATTTGGATGAACTCTTGTAAATGCCTCTGATACATTATGAGCAAACATTTGAAACATTATAGGAAGAGAAAAAACTGATTTGATGACATATTTGGCTACATTAGAGATAAATGAGCAAGTAACACAGATGCAGGATTAAAAGTGGGTCTTAACATTTTGAGTGCAGATTCTGCATGGGCCTGCTCATTTTAATCACCTGACTTAGATTCAGTCTTACTAAAAATGTACATTTGTTTCAGTTTAAATTTAGTCATTTGATTTTTGTTACTTCAGTCAAGAGGTGACATTGGTCTCATTGTCACCAGTGACATTTTAGCATGATTGCAGTCATGCATTTGAATCATTATGACTTCTAAGCATTTTAAGGGTTCAGGGGTTATTGTATTTGTTGTCTACAGTTGCTATGGTTACAGATATCACACGGTTATGGAAGGTAAGGTAAGGTAAGGTGATGTAAGGTAAGGTAAGGTAAAGTAAGGTAAGGTAAGGTAAAGTAAGGTAAGGTAAGGTAAGGTGATGTAAGGTAAGGCAAGGCAACGTAAAGTAAGGTAAGGTAAGGTAAGGTGATGTAAGGTAAGGCAAGGTAACGTAAAGTAAGGTACGGTAAAGTAAGGTAAGGTAAGGTGATGTAAGGTAAGGTAAGGTGATGTAAGGCAAGGTAACGTAAAGTAAGGTAAGGTAAGGTGATGTAAGGTAAGGCAAGGTAACGTAAAGTAAGGTAAGGTAAAGTAAAGTAAGGTAAGGTAAGGTGATGTAAGGTAAGGCAAGGTAACGTAAGGTAAGGTAAGGTAAAGTAAAGTAAGGTAAGGCAAGGTAACGTAAAGTAAGGTAAGGCAAGGTAACGTAAAGTAAGGTAAGGTAAGGTAAGGCGATGTAAGGTAAGGTAAGGCAAGGTAACGTAAAGTAAGGTAACGTAAAGTAAGGTAACGTAAAGTAAGGTAAGGTAAGGTGATGTAAGGTAAGGTAAGGTGATGTACAGTAAGGTAAGGCGATGTAAGGTAAGACAAGGTAAGGCGATGTAAGGTAAGGTAAGGCAAGGTAACGTAAAGTAAGGTAAGGTAAGGTAACGTAAGGTAAGGTAAGGTGATGTAAGGTAAGGCAAGGTAACGTAAAGTAAGGTAAGGCGATGTAAGGTAAGGCAAGGTAACGTAAAGTAAGGTAAGGTAACGTAAAGTAAGGTAAGGTAACGTAAAGTAAGGTAAGGTAACGTAAAGTAAGGTAAGGTAAGGTGAGGTAAGGTAAGGTGATGTACAGTAAGGTAAGGCGATGTAAGGTAAGACAAGGTAAGGCGATGTAAGGTAAGGTAAGGCAAGGTAACGTAAAGTAAGGTAAGGTAACGTAAAGTAAGGTAAGGTAAGGTGATGTAAGGTAAGGCAAGGTAACGTAAAGTAAGGTAACGTAAAGTAAGGTAAGGTAAGGTGATGTAAGGTAAGGTTAAGTAAAGTAAGGTAAGGTAAGGTGATGTAAGGTAAGGTAAAGTGAGGTAAGGCAAGGTAACGGAAAGTAAGGTAAGGTAAGGCAAGGCAAGGTAACGTAAGGTAAGGTAAGGTAAGGCAAGGCAAGGTAACGTAAGGTAAGGTAAGGTAACGTAAAGTAAGGTAAGGTAACGTAAGGTAAGGTAAAGTAAGGTAACGTAAAGTAAGGTAAGGCAAGGTAACGTAAAGTAAGGTGATGTAAGGTAAAGTAAAGTAAGGTGATGTAAGGTAAGGCAAGGTAACATAAGGTAAGGTAAGGTAAGGTGATGTAAGGTAAGGTAAAGTAAAGTAAGGTAACGTAAAGTAAGGTAAGGTAAGGTGATGTAAGGTAAGGTAAGGTAAAGTAAAGTAAGGTAACGTAAAGTAAGGTAAGGTGATGTAAAGTAAGGCAAGGTAACGTAAAGTAAGGTAAGGTAAGGTGATGTAAGGTAAGGCAAGGTAACGTAAGGTAAGGTAAAGTAAAGTGATGTAAAGTAAGGTAAGGTAATGTAAAGTAAGGTAAGGTAACGTAAAGTAAGGTATGGTAAAGTACTGTAAGGTAAGGTGATGTAAGGTAAGGCAAGGTAACGTAAAGTAAGGCAAGGTAAGGTGATGTAAGGTAAGGTAAAGTAAGGTAAGGTAAGGTAAAGTAAAGCAAGGTAAGGTAAGGTGATGTAAGGTAAAGTAAAGTAAGGTAACGTAAAGTAAGGTAAGGTAAAGTAAGGTAAGGTAAGGTGATGTAAGGTAAGGCAAGGTAACGTAAAGTAAGGTAAGGTAAGGTAAAGTAAAGTAAGGTAAGGTGATGTAAAGTAAGGTAAGGTAACGTAAAGTAAGGTAAGGTAACGTAAAGTAAGGTAAGGTAAAGTAAGGTAAGGCAAGGTAACATAAAGTAAGGTAAGGTAAGGTGATGTAAGGTAAGGTAAGGTGACGTAAAGTAAGGTATGATAAAGTAAGGTAATGTAAGGTAAAGGGTAAACTTTATTGATATTGGTGAAATTCGAAATTGACAGAACAGTATTCTTGTAATTAGTGATAATATATATATATATATACAATAAAGAATATCTAAATATAATAATAAATAATAAACAGTCTTATTACATACAGAGAGTCCATGTCACTCTGCTCTGCAGTAATACATCAGACTAAAGCCAGCATTTCTAAGTCATTTCTAAGCTCTGGTATTTTGGAGAGAACATCATTGCTGGTCATGTAGCATCACAGCAGCTATCTGTGCTCTCCACTGTAGAACAGCTGATCATTTAGGAGATGGATTCACACATCTGTTATTGGTTTGAGGCAGATAACATTATATAGTAATGTTCCTTTAGTGCACATGGAGATTCTAAATTGTTCAGTGCCATCATTAGACTGTCATTCCTACAGCAACACAGGAGGTAACAGAGTGGAAGTAACATCAGTGTAACGTCCACATAGACAGACCTCAATAATAACGTTTTGCCTTTTTAAAGAAAAATGCTATTTTGTTGTATATTCTTTGTCTAACTTTCAGTGGGACTGTAGATTAGTTTAGTCCTTTAAACTGTTACTTTTCCTTCTGAGAAACTGTTACATGAGATAACACAGCTGATAGTGACATATTGTTACTGAATACATGATACTGCTGAGTTAAATTAGTGCAACAAGTCAACAACATCAGTTTCTGTAGAAGACATGTTTTTAGAAGCCATGCTGTTTAGTAACTACATTTTGTGATTCCACAGATGCATGCAGACTCTTTGCATTAAAAATCATTTGATTCATCTAAGTTTTGTCTATTTTTTGTTTGTCCATTACATTTTTATAGATTTCTAAAATTATAATACATTTTATCATAGTTCTCATTTCAGTGGATACTTTTTATTTTGTTTTAGTCTCATTTTAATAATTGATTCAATGTCATAGTTGTAGTTGATGAAATGAACACTGATGTTCTCACAGGAAACAGACATACATGGTGTTGATTTATCTGTGCTATGGGGCACCACTTCCTGTTTTATAGCAGCTGAAAGTAAAATGACTGAGAAATTGAACTGGACAACCATCAGTGATGTTTCATTGAGATTACAGGCCATGAGGAGAAGGACACATTTTCTGAGTTTTTTCTTAAAATGTCCCATTAAGATGCTTTAAATTTACAAAACTCCATATTATATGGCAATATCACACATATCTGTATGTGCCAACTCTTTTAGGAAAATACTGTATACTGCAACTTCCAAACCAAAAATTTTCATTTTTTCATTTCATTTTTACATTTTTACCCAAAGTTCAGCCTGGAACGATTAACAAAACTGTCAAAGTTCAAGACGATATGTTTTATTTGACACTTATTCATTCATTTAATTACAGGAAGTCAATGTATTAATGGTACTTCATTAAAGTATGTACACATAGGTAAAGCACCATGTGTGCGTGACAGAAAGAGAGGGAGTAAGAGTCGTGTGTCTCCCTGCACCCTGTGTTATCCTGCATGAACTGCTGCTGAACTCTGCATGACTGTAGTCATGAGAAAGACACTTGCACACACAAACACATGCATGCACGCACACACACACAGGCATGCGTGTGCATGTTCTGGGGTTCCCTCCCTGGAACATCTGCCTTTTTCATGACCACAGTCATTCAGTGTGTGTTTATGTGTGTGTGTGTGTGTGTGTGTGTGATTACTATGTACATGTGAAGAAAGTGTTCAGGTCTACAGCAAATGGTAGTTCCTGCACTGCACTGCTGATGTAGAGAGTTTGACCTCTCAGTCACCACACATCATTCATCAGTTTGTTATATGTTCATGTTAACAAAAACACAAAAACAGAAATCTGAAGTCCTATGGCCACAGAAACAAGCTCCTGGAGTATCATGAAAAGGATTCATCATTTGGGAACATCAGTATTCTTAATCAATTGTGTGTTTGTATGCTCAATCATTTTGAGTGTTTAAACATATAGCTGGATATTCATATAATGAGCAGTTGGCTTGAATGAATGTTTTCTGAGGGTTATCCTATCATAAGACTGGAAACAGGGTGAAACATATGATCGGTGTTGTCCAATACAACTGACTGGTTAACATATTGTGTTTGTTTGTTTATTCTGTACACATTAGTGGTATTAGTGGGGTCACTGCTAGAACTACTGGGCAGTCCATCAGGTTTTAGTGGTTGTATCTGTAAAAGTAAAACACTGTACAAACTATTTTTCAACACTACATAGTTTCAGCATGTACTGTAAGACCCCTAAACACACAACTGCAGCTCTGTACACACACAC
>JAJDFG010000187.1:547500-585000 GCA_021039105.1 Scomber colias | reverse complement strand
TCATGTGCAGGCCAGATGACAGTATGAGATGGAGGGAGGGAGGAGAGGCGGGGGGGTGCTGTCACATTGTCTGCCTTTTACTTGTGTCAGCACAAATGCTGATATCAGTTCAGAGCCTGCATGGGTTTTTTTCATTCGTGTTTTGCTCAACTTGTCATGTATGTGGAAATGATGCACTGCTTTATAATAATAATGTTGTTATTCTGCTCATCTACTGCTCCCTCCTGTTATACAGTATTTCACCTGAGTCACTTGCATCATGACAATGTTATTTCTATTTTACTGTGATATGAACAAAGAATGAATGGCCAAAGGACTAAAATAAATATGGTTATGATTAGAACAGAACTCAAATGAGTTTCGGCTTTTTATATTTAAAGGGGAGGGCTTTTTACTTAAGGTTACTTTACTTTATTTATCACTTGCATGACATCATTCATCTGTGCCTTCCAAAACTGTAACAAATCATGATTGAACAATAAATGCATATAATGATGAGACAATGGTTAGGTTCCAGCACAAAAGTCACTTGGTTAGATTTATGGAAAGCTCATGGTTTAGCTTTAAATAATATAACATTATTTTACTATTCCTACTGTAATCTCTTTCAATAGTTTATTACTCTAATATTTATTAAAACTGTTAAATGTAATCTTTGCAGTGTAGTCTTAGTACAACTATTTATTTAGCATGATTGGTTGCTATGGTTACAATGGTAACCATGTGGTTATTTTAAATAGCTGACTCAGTCGTCTCACTTGGGAGGACAGTCTTGCCTCAGTGGTGGTTTCACTTGTCTGAGCCTAACTAGTTAAATAATATGTAATATGAGGAAGATTTATTGTATTCATAAATAATTTGCTGCTTTCTTAGTAATATTTTTCTGGTGAATCTAAAGTTGACCAACTATCTGACTATTTTTGGAATAATCTTCTTAGAGCCCCAAACATTCATTCCTGAGTTCCCGTTCTTACCAGAATCCATTCTTTTTCAAATCTAAATATGTATTCAGATTTAAAACATGCCTACACTTTATTTTATATTACTGGAAACCTCATTTTGGACCTGCCTCTCGTAAAGTATCCCATTGCAATTATGTCCTTATTGAAATCCTTCAATAAGTGGATCCCCTGCACTTCACAATTTAAGTCCAGTTCCAGGTAAAACACTTTTACCAGACCAGAAACAAATGTACAAATGATACAATCCTCACAGAAAGGGAGTGTACCAAATACTGGGAGTGACACTGAAGTGATAAAGTGAGCGGCCACCGTAGAAAGGAATGTTTTAATGTAGTGAAGCAGAGACATAGTGTACAGAGGTTACACTTACATTTACCTTTTTATCAACCATAACCTAACTTGCTATTACACATGATTTTTCCTAAACTTCTACCATACTGTAGTGAGATGTACAGTATATATGAAAATATATTATTGAATGCAAATCAGAGGTTTAGCAAAATGGTCAAACATCCACATTCTTGTTTGGTGCTGAGGTTGCCCCCTTTCTCATTATCTCTCATTGAAACAAACTTTTCTTCTGATAACATGATAAGTTGGTAAGTTGTGAAACAAGAAACATATAATATATTTTGAAAAGCTCCAGTCAGTGGGTAAAGAGACAATACTGTAGCCTACATCAGCTAGAAAACGTGTAAATGATGATTTTGTTTTTAAATATGAGGCTAAATGCGATGCCAGACCTCTTCAGCTTCCTCCTCTTCTCCACCTTCACCATCACTCCATCTCACTCCACCCTCCGTCTCCCTGTCTCCATCAAACATAGACAGGAAAATATGGCTTGGCTTGAGCTCCATTTAGACTGCAGGGATACAATCTGAACACTTTTACATATGAAAGAAATGTATCTTCCTTTATACTGTGAAATGTGCTTCAAGCAATAAAATTCATCTTAATTTTTTTATATGTGTATATGTAAATATAGTTAGAGAAAGCATAAAACTGAAGCAAATTACAAACACCAGCCATAAGTTACAGCAAACTCCTCCTCCGTCTCTCTCACTCTCTCTCTCTCTTTCTTTCAAACACACACACACACACACACACACACACACACACACACACACACACACACACACACACACACACAAAGAAACACACCTACACCACTCTACAAAGAAGACATGATAGTCCTTTGAAGGTGACAATGAAAGATGGCCGATAGCAGAGCAAACACTGGGACTATGATTGATCATGGGAATACACAGAGCCAACAGAAAGTGAAATTGGATGATAAATGTGTTTGCACAAATGTGCATTTCTGTGTGTGGGTGGGTGGCTTTGCATATATATGTGACTGTGTGTGTGTGTGTGTGGTGTGAGTGCGTGTGTATGTACGTGTGTGTGTGTGTGTAGGAGACGGCATTGTGCCAAACTACAGCCGTGCTCAGACCCATTATCCTGTTACCAGGTATATCCAGATTGTGTGTAAATCCAGCTGAGACAGTTCACACCTGACATCAGAATGTGTCTCCATTGACCGCTCCTTGCTCACTTTTGATTTGATCTGTGGGGAAGCTGTTACACAGATTAAAAATAGAACTGCTATTTGAATATTACATAAAAACACACCAGAAAACTCTAAAACAAAAAAGCTTAAATAAATATATATGACGATGTGACATAAAGAGGAATAAAGACAATAGCTCACAGTGGAGTACAGACTGTGTTTGTTATAGTTGGGTCTGGTTTTAACTGGACCTTTCTGCACAGATGATTATGATACTGTGTTACTGGACTGCTCCCATTCAAATGAATGAGAGGGCCTATCCACACTAAGCTGATGTCAGTGTGAACTAAAAACAAGAAAGATTGGTAAAAGAGAAGTATTAACAAAGTAAATGCTTTTTAAAATCAAAACAAACACAAATGTATATAATTGAACTATTTACACACTGTTCATATTCTGACTCATAATTAGTCTGTACACCAATTCACATTGATGTCATTATTAAATCTTATGCTTATTATTTATGGTTGGTACATTTGCACATATAAAAATGTGCATCAGCTGTACAAAAATGTAGGAACATTTTATTTCAATTTTTGTATACTGTGGTTCACATAAGGAAAAGTCTGGCTCAAATAAAGGTGTTCAGCTGTTAAAAAGACATTATTAAGAATTCCTTATTTTATTGTTTGGAAAGTTGGGGTGTGATTATTTTGGGCAGGATTTGGACTACAGGATGTGCATCTTCAAGTACAAGTTTTTGTCATACGCATAAACCACATAAACCATGTTAAAACGTTTCAAATGCACATGACCAGGAAATCTAGTTACATTCTTACATTCTTAATAAAACCTGCTACAGACTGAACACTGTGACTGTCCAGCACTGTTGAACACACACACACACACACACACACACACACACACACACACACAAAGGTGGTTTCACAAGATACGTGATATATAGAAATATACACAATCAACCTCAAATACATGGAGTTAGTGCTAGCCAGTAATGTGATTGGCTGTTTGAGACTGAAACAAATGACAGAACTAGCTCTGCCCTATTTTCTCTTGACTGACAGGCCAGGGTGACATTACTTTTTATAATAATAAACTGTTTTAAATGTCAATTAATTCACAACATGGGGGTTAAATTGCTGAACGTGCATTTGCACATCAGTCTATTTACAGATGTTGGGGAGTATTGCTGCAGATGTGACAAATGGGAAACTGCCTTCAGTGATGTCACTTGAGTCAGCACCAGTTTGGGCTAAAAACGTTGTAATAATACAATGCTAAAATGCCACCCACTGCTGATGTGTTCAAATGTTCACTTTATTCAACCAGAAAAGTCTCATTGAGGGTTTTCACCACTCCAAGATAAGCAGTAACACATTTCTTTACAATCTGCCCTTTAATACATTCTTGTGTAAAATGTATCACTTTTTATTGTATCAAATCAATAACAGATGATAATATTACAGCTTATACACAGGAGAAGCATATAAAAACATAAAATGAGTCAATTCGGGGCTTGATTGTAATTTCTTCCATCTTCTACCTGTTTCTTCATTCAGCTGATGCACCTTAGTTGAACTGTAAGCTTACACCAGACTTGTTTTTTCAACTGAACGCCCTGTGTCTGTCACCAGCCTGCCCTTACACCCTCAGTATATGTAGCTAAGTGCTGCTCTTTGTGGAAAGTGCTTGGATGCTAACCTCTAAATGCATTCCAGGCCTTGGCATTCTTTCACGCCTACTCTGTCTTTCCCTCCCTGCTTTCCTTTCAACCTTTGTTTCATTGTGTGATGGTCACTTGATGTTCACCTTTACACCCCCCCTCAAACCCACCCACCCCCACTCACTACCACCACAACCACTACCACAATGACCTAGTTATTGTGATTTCACTTTCTCTCTGTCGTCCTCATTCCCTGTGCTGTTCCTGATAAGGTTCACTGGAGGCTTGGGGTGTGTGTGTGTGTGGGGGGGGGGGGGGGGGGGGGGGGATTTACATCTCTCAGTTGTTATTCTAGTGAATTCACATGATGATACTGCTTTATTTCAAAAGTTGTGAAATGATCCCTTTATGGACAGGTGGACTATGAGGAGTGCTTCCACAATCATAGTAAGTGACTGTATGAAAGCTACTAGGGAAGAGAAGGACCTTTTTGTCCTCCCAGGCTTCCATAATTGCTGAACACTATCACTCTCAGTATACACTCTGGAAGACAATGTCTCCCATTGATCTGTTTGCAAGTTCATACACCATGTAAGGTTTTGATTCACTCTTTACTTTTGAAAGAGTGATTATTTAATACAAAACAGACAGACACTGTTCAAAATTATTACCACAAAAATAAGCTATTATAGCCAGTGTTAGGGAACGTTACTTTTAAAAGTAACTCATTACATTACAAAATGACTGCCATTATAAAGTAACTAGTTACATTCCTGCATTACCTTGTGAGAACAGTAAGTGGTTAGAGTACTTTAGTGTTACTTTGTGATTCCTCATGTAGTTTTAGTCCAGACCTCCTTTAAATATAATGAGTGTACCATCATCACACAGCCAAGTCTGGATCATAATGTGTAAATCTTTACACTAACAGCAGGAATGACACACACAATGTCTCATTTACAGTCTTTATTGTACAGCTTTACATAAAAACTGTAAAAGTATCAGTCAAAAGTTTGGACACACTTTCCCATTCACATCAATGAGAAAGTGTGTCCAAACTTTTGACTGGTACTGTATAATAAATAACTTGCAAATTAAAGTAATATGCTTTATTAACACATAGCACATACCTTTCTAAACACATGCTTCTTCATGATTTCCACAAAGTGAATGTTGTCCCTTCTGAGCTGCCGTACCCACGCCCAGTGATACAACCGTAGCACATAGACAGGTGCCTGTCTGCCAATAAAGTAGTAACAGTGTGAATTTGTGTCTGATTTTCTTTTCTTGTGATAAAAAGGTAGCTAAAGGAATGGTTAAAAAATAATAATAAATAAATAATAAACCTTTTTGAAAATGTAACTAAACAACGAGTACTTAAACCTAACATGTGAGGTTACTCATAACAGCAAAAAAGTAATCCAAGCACTCTAATGCATTGCTTAGTAACCCCTAAAACTGAATAAAGCCTATAAAGTCAGATGATTTTAATGTTCTGAGGTGGTTGCAAACCTCTTAATATTCATCAATAAACTTATGCTGAGTGACTGGAATATTTGCCTTATGCTTTGCCTTTTTAGTTACTCATGGTGAAATAAGTTGTATTACTGTTAATTTATTGTGAGATATTGGTGTGTGGGGGATGTCTGTCCTTCCTCACACACTCACTCAGCCTGATGAAACAGTTATATTGGGGTATGCTCACAGACAATGGCCTTTTTTCTTTCTTTCCTCCTCATCAAAGGACTGATGGGCTCTGAAATGTGGCATAGACCTGTTAGATCCTTTGGCCTCTCCATGGCCTCCACTAACATCAGGTAAATTTGTGTGTGTGTGTGTGTGTGTGTGTGTGTGTGTGTGTGTGTGTGTGTGTGAATCTGATGTGGTTTGGAGTAGGGTTTAGTCATTGATTGTACTTAGTAAATGGAAGACTATAAGAATACACCATATGATTGACCAACTGGCATTTGTGTGTGTGAGAGTGTGTATGGGGGGGGGGGGGGGGAGGGTTGGGAGGGGTGCCACGTCCACAAACTAGAGAGACATCAGAGAGTCTGCGCTGGTCTATCAGTGTTTATGAGGCAGGGTGTGGCATTTGGATGTAAATGATGCTGAGGAGACGTTATAAGCAGAGGACGAGTGTTGTTTGTGTCTTTTATTTCCTTTTTTATTGTCTTTTAGATGTTTGATTGCTCCTGGGCTCATTAAAGTGGGGAATCCTTGTAAAAGTTCAGTGATGTGACCCTCGTGACCCTCCTCACCTGCTCTATCTTGTCTTCTATCCCTCCTCAGCCTTTGCTCAATGTTTCAATCAGACTGCATGAATGCTCACGCTCATTCTGAGAGAATAATGTTCAATTCATTGGAGACTTTTTCTGAAATAATCTGTGTATTCACTTAAAGTTCAAATCACTTAGATTTCAGACTAAAAGCCCCATTTTTAAACATTTTTGCAAGTAAACCCTCCAGCCTGCATGTGTTGAAGTTACAACATAGCACATCATATCTGCTTAGTGGGAATTTTGTTACCACAGTATTACAACAGCTGACAATTTATTATATTAACTGTATTTTAACAAATAACTTTTTAATTATAAACAGATTTTTTTTCCCTCATTATCTCAGCTCTATCAACAGTAGCTGTAACTAGCTGTCCTCAAATTAACACTGCATTGCCAAACGTATACGGACGAAGTTAGTTCCTCACTGGTGTTGGTGGTAACGCATTACTCACTGCGTGTGTGTACGGCAGCTCAGAAGTGACAGCATTCACTTCATGGAAATATTCACATTATTCTGAAGTTGTGGGAGGAAATAAGAGCAAGAACATTACAGTAACATGTAAGTTGTGACTGAAAAGCCTGTATGTGTTTATAATTTGTATTCAGGTATATGTTTGAAATGTCTGAATGTAGTTTTATAGCATATTTTTGAGAAGCCACTTTTACATTGTGTGTGTCATTCCTGCTGTTAGTGTAAAGATTTACACATTATGATCCAGACTTGGCTGTGTGATGATGGTACACTCATTATATTTAAAGGAGGTCTGGACTAAAACTACATGAGGAATCACAAAGTAACACTAAAGTACTCTAACCACTTACTCTTCTCACAATGTAATGCAGGAATGTAACTAGTTACTTTTTAATGACAGTCATTTTGTAATGTAATTAGTTACTTTTAAAGGTAATGTTCCCCAACCTTGTTCCTCACCCTCATGATGCTGATTAATGAAGACTTCATCAGTAAATAACGTCCATCCAAAATCCATCACTGAGACCTAATCACAGCCACTGTTTTCTCTCTCTCTCTCTGTACACTTCTACCTCCTACTGTGGTTGAGACTCCTATAATTTAACAATACTGACATTTAAGGCAACACATCAAAAAGAAAATATATGTAAGTGCCACTTTTTCCATTGTTACCTGCCTCAAATCTAAACTGCACCCTTGCAAACTTGACAGCACTATATTGCTTTTTTAATGATGTGCATACATGTGAAATGCTCTGCTTTGTAAAACACAGTGAAAAACAAAGCAGAAATTTGACCCTTGACCTGACAGATCAGATTCTCACAGGTTGTTATGTTCCTGTAGTAAGTTCCAGGTCATAGGTTGTACCATTGCAACATTCTCAGAAAATACATCAGCACAGCAAGTCAACATCACTCCATATGATGAGGATAAGATTCCATAATGTAATGATGATGCTATTTCTGATCTTGATAATCTGATTACTGGTGCTGACCTGCTCACCATCCATGACCTGTACACATCTATAGAGTCAGGAAACAGGCAGAGAAAATCACCTTTGTTCCTACTTCTTCCCTCTGGTAGGTGCTACAGAACACTGTATGCCCCAAACCAGCAGACACACAAACCATTTCTTCCCCCGCACAGTTAACACAACCCAGATAGCAAAATTCTTTTGGCCCATATCTGGCCCACACCTGACATGTTCATCCGGCCCACATACAGCATGGAATGATGGCACTTGGGCGGTCCGCTCATGTTTGCCAAAAGTGGGCCATAACCAAGCCATCACAATGCCAGATGTCAACCAAAAACACACCAAATAAACCAGTTCGGCCAAGACTGGCCCAAATATGTTTCAACAAAGGTGGGCCAAGTATGTTTCCTTATATGTGGGCCTCTTAAGGCTCACATCCGGATTAGTCATTGCCATACTTGCCATATTTCGGCCAAAGATGGGCCATATTCGTTTTGTGATATTTGGCCCTAATGTCATTTACTACATGGGCCAGTTTAGGTTCACGTCTGTTTTGTCCGGGCCAGAAGAATGCCTACAGTGCCGGATCATTGCCTCAAGTGGCCCACATCCGCATGCTATCTGGGAAGAACTGTGTTTTGTTTGTTTACACATATAGAACAATTAAAAATACACAGTAAGAATTGCATTCATAGAATGAATACAAGTATACAGTACATCATCACTGACAGACTGAGAACATCATTTTTTAATACAATAAAGGTTAACACAAACAGTAAAAAAGTTGCATTTATTTATCTATTATATGAACATGAAAACACATTTATTACTCTGATTAAGTAGGCAGTACTGGTTAATGATTTCAAGACTCTTAAACTATAAATAACTGTACAATAACATGTAACATTATAATACAAACAGCACTATACAGTCTAAAATACACAATTTGCAATACAATTAACTCATTACTATTATTATTATATTTGAACAGGCTGTCATACTGTACATAACAACACACTATAAAGTAATATGTCTCTTTATAACATTCAGTTCTATTTCAGCACTTTGTACACTCTTCACTTCTTTGCACTATTTGCATCCTGTTCATATATATATATATATATCTGTGTCTTTCTAAAGATTGCTATGTTATGTTGTGTGTGAATACATTAAAAGTCAGTAACCTGGAATGTAATATATGTATGTGTAATCATATTTGGCCATTAAAGATGATTCTGATTCTGACCTACCTGTATTGCTGTTAGTAATGCACCATTTACCACTAATGTTCTAAATACCGTAAACACATTCATTGATGGTATTTGATGGGTATTCTCCAATTCTCCAATCTCCAGTTTGGCTATCACTGCACCACTGCTGTATATATTGTGTGTGTGTGTGTGTGTGTGTGTGTGTGTGTGTGCGTACGCGTGCGCGTGTGTCTCCTTATCGCTGCCTTCTAGATGACCTCTTTGCTAAGTCATTAGTGTCACCCTCACCTTGGCCTTAAGTTGTATCTCCCCTGGTTTCCTCAGTATTCCCTGAACCTCAGTGGGAAAAGCTGTTATTGGAAGTATAGAGTAATTCAGAAGAATAGCCTTCCTGCCTCCTGCCTGCTTCCAAAGTCCCTGACAGAATTCAGAGCTGTGCTGAACTTTTGAACTTGGCAAAGTATGTTTGAGAGCAATAGGCAGCCAGAAAAATCTGCTCACTGTAACCCCTCCCCTGTGGATTTTGACAGCAGTGAAACAGAGAGGATTTCCCCATCTGGGACCAAGACAACTGCTTTTGTTTCATCCAGCTCTCAGGATAATGTGCTGTAAATATGTATAAACCTACTCTGTATAAACCATTCAAATATTTACAATAGATAAAGAAGGTAAGATAGTATGAACTTCAGTTTGTGTACAGTATATACTTTGAATATATGTAATTTTTTTTGTATCATATCTATACATTTGCATTTTGTTATTATCTAAAAAAAATTACATTTCTTCTATTTTTTAGACAATGTTTCATTAATGATGTTTTTAATGATGTTTTAAGAAACCACCCCGGTTAATTCCATATAGACTACATTTTCATGCAAAGCAAACACATACAAGTGGAGATGTAATGAAAAAATGATCCAGTCAAACATAAACAAGATTCAGACCCAGGCGGACTCTAGAATGAAAATCTGCAGAATAACAGATAGATGATAGATAATATTATACATAATATTCATATGAGATAACAAAGGTAGTTTTAAATGAATTAGAGCTCAGCCACATTGTTCTGCACATGGAAACAAAGTGTTTGCCACTAATATCAAAACACATATCTCTTCTAATCTCTCTCCATGTTACTCTGTGAGCTACTATGACCCACAAACAGTGACATGTGGTTTTATATTTCCACTGTCACATTTGATTAGCTGAACTTTTGTAAATGCCTCTGACACATTACGAGCAAACATTTGAAACTATTTAATAGGAAGAGAAAAAAATGTAATGACGTCAAAATACAGATTTTATGACATATTTGGCTACATTAGAGATAAATCAGCAAATAACACAGACGCAGGATTAAAAGTGGGGAAAAAGTCATTTTCATTTCATTGGCTGAACATTTTGAGGTTTACAAGCAGTAACTTTATTGGTGGAAAATCTGCAGAAATCTGCGGAAATTCTGTACGTGCAGATTGTGTGTGGGCCTGGCAAGATGCTATCACTGGAGAAAGAGATTCATATAAAATATATTTAATCTCTTCATTATGGGCACACATTACACTGGTTTACATTCACTATAGGTCTGTTAGTATGAACACATTTGCATAAGAAAAAAATGCACAAACTGCTGGAGTGGATTTTAGTAGTATTTTACTGAGATTTGTTTTTTCTCTTCACATACCACAAATGACTAAGCTGAATGTCTTGATAGTTCTTGTGCAATAAGTGGGATAATTGGAGCAAAGTCTGTTTAATTAGCCGTTACTGCTTGTCTATGCATGCTTCCTCTCTACGCAGAAACAGTCCTCAGGGTGTTAGAACGCCAATTTAGAGATTCCAGGTGGAGTCAAGCTAAGAATGCAAAAATTCTGATGTTTACAAAACAATCTTAATGCATGGTCCATTTACCTGTTTGCATTTATCAACAGATAGAGATGCCTATCTGCATGTCCTGTGTTTGCTTTGAGAAGTTAACCAGAAACCAAAAGTGAGAAATTTATATTTTGATGTTTTTGATTTTGTGATGATGAAATTCGATTAAATGCTTTTTCACCGTGTGTTTATGTTGCTAGAGTGCTAATGTCATATCGTGCATATCGTGCACAAAGTAGTATGGTAGTGTTCTGTCATAGGTAGATCAGAAAATCACACTGAGCCTGATAGCATCCTGACACACTACACAAGCACCACAGACTCTGAACAACCCACTTCAGCTTTCCTGCTATTAACATATGTTTTTGTGCCTTTATTGGACAGCTGACAGTAGTTAAACAGCCAGATAACAAAGGAAGAGAGAATGGCGTGATATGCAACAAAGATACCTAGCAGGATCAAACCAGGGACGTTACATGTGCTTTAACCACTCTGCTTGCATGGCACTCCTAAAGTCTCCTGATCTAACTTACAAACATCAATGCGTGTTGTCCTGCACCTCAGCTTGTTGAACCAGCCATCACACTAACTTTCTGTCTGTCTCAGTTCTTTAGGCTACAGCGCAACACCAGTAGACTGCCAGCTGCTGTCAATCAAACAAGCCTCTCACAAAGAGATATGCCAAAAATGATTGTTCGGTTTGGAGGTCTCTACCTGCATCTCTACCTGCTTGTCCATCCTGAAAGACAATTTAGTCCTCTGATGATCTTCCTGAGTTCTTTCTCTGTTAAAACTAGTTTTGTGAGATTTTACCTGATCTGAAGTGAGGGTCTAAGGATAAAGGTTTCTGTATGCTGTACATTTGGAAAAGCCCATGTAGAGAAATGTGAGAGATTTGGGTTGAATAAATAAAACAGACCTGACTTGACCATCTGAGGCTGCTGCTAACAAACCCCATGGTGCCCTGTGGTTTCCTGTATTCGTGAGCAGGATTTAGTCTGTGTATGTCATTAATGTTGCTGAAATAAAACACATGGATGGTCTGTACCTTACCTTACCTCGAGCCTCCTGCACTGAAAAAACACATAGGCTACACGTTCAATCAAAAGTGTAACTCATTGGGAAATCAGTAAGCAATCAAGAGTCGATCTGACTCATCAATAAATGTGTGATTAAACCTTGATTCATGTTTCAACACAGTTCAAAGAAGCATATTGCTACTCATCTAACAGTACCAGGAAAACAATCCCTTGCTATCTGGGTTATTGTTCATATCTGAGATGACACTTGACCTGCGTGTTTCTTGGAACGTGTAATGAGTTTTATTGCTGGCTGTTGGTTGGTTGAATTTCAACACATAGCATTGCTGGTCACAGTGACTTCCTGAGATAAGAGAATGAATGACAACGTGTTTTTGAATGATGGCAATAGGTAATTTGTGATGAGTCAGCATCATCCTCATGACACCAACCAGATGTCAACTGGGATTCAAGTAAAAAATACCCACATTCATTTCAATATATGTTGCTGCTGGTCATCAATTGTAAATCATACACACACACACGTCCTGTCTTAACCAGTTAATCATTAAATTTAAAACCACAAGTTGCTAGAGGAAAAGTCAGAGGATCACTGTCTTTAACTCATTCAGTTTCATCCTCTGGAGACCATGAATATCTGCACATCCATCCATCCATCCATTAGTTGGTAAGATATTTCAGTCTGGACCAAAGTGGTACATTATATTGACAGACCCACACCAACAAAATTAAATCAGTAACATTAGATAGCTTACACTGACATACAAAATGTTACAGTCTGAATTCCATCCGTCACCTAGTTTCTTTAGTGTCCTGGTTTTGGCTGTGACTGCCTCGATTGCATTAGACGTTTGTTCACACTTAGACTCTGAGGTACATGGATAAACTGCATCCTGTGGCTAGCAACATCTTACTGTTTCCCTTTTGGTTTTCACCATCTGTCAAAATCTGACATAGAAGTGCTGAGAAGGCTTCAGTTTTAAACATTTCTTTATTCATCTTTTTGGGCACCGTTCCCTTCTCTTTCTCTTTTTTCACCCACTCCCATTTGTGTAGTTGGCCTCTCAGTACAAAGGATGGCAGTGGTAATCTGCTTTATTGGCACTTCTACTTTTTATCCTCTTGGCCTCCTGTTCATCACACTGCAAGTGTAAGCAGGACAACACAACTTTGACATGATGACTTTACTGGAGCACTGCAGCATGAACCATTCATTTCCCATTAAATTTATCCTATGGAGACTCTTTGCATGCAAGAGTGTGTGTGTGTGTGTGTGTGTGTGTGTGTGTCTGTGTGTGTGTGTGTGTGCGTGTCTGTGAATTTAAAAGTGACTCTATCCAATTAAGTATCTGAAATGTTCTTGGAAAGAAGAATTAGAAATGGAATTAACCGAAGAAGCCTGGTGGCCAACGACTGAGAGAATACACAAATCCTCAATGTGTGTGAGACATGGCATGCTTTCATTCAGAGTAAATCTCTGCAGGAGCAGACTTGCTAGGTTATAACCCTGAGGTCAATCTCAATTGCTGTAAGTGCCAAGATGCCCCTGATACTTATATCATGTTTTTCTCTTGCCCGTCAATTGGGTAACAGGGCATCCGCCATCACATGCTTGTTGGGTCAGGGAACAACACACTGTAGTCAAGGCTCTGTTAAAATACTATACATAGTATGGCAGCCTTTTGTGGAGTACCTCGACAACCTCCCATGTAAAAATCTGACTGAATAAAAGCTTCCATCGAACCAATCCCTTCCCCTCTCCCTTTATTTTGTTTTATTTTATTTGTGTGTGTATGTAGTATGTATCTATACTATTATTATTTGTCTACTGTCTCAGACTGTCTGTTTTTTGGTTAAATATTTGCATACTTGTGTGCCTTGATACATCTGTTAATTTAAATGATTCAATAAAACAGTTGAAATAAAAGTGACTTTATTCAAACACTAGCTTGAGTTTCACTTTTGGGTGTCTCTTAATGGCTGGCATCTGACAGGAAGTAAATAAAAAGTGACTTTCACTCTAGACTCTGGTAGTCAAGACATAAGTATTCCAGCTGTGTCAGCATCTAAGCAAATACACAAATTCATATTGAAATAATGAAAACAATGAATTCAATTATTTAGCCTACAGAGTTACTGGTCTGCTGTTGGTCTTAGATCATAAACAGACAGTAGTGATGAACCTAGATAATGACCCTACTGATGTCAATGATGCTGCCATCCTGGTGAAAAAAAGCCCAGGATATCAACTGTATATGTAACATCTTTGTCACAGTTCAAATGTCCACTGTTAGCAGTTCAGAAGGGGAACATCTTCAAGGTGCAGACAGATTTCCAGTATTACTTATTTACCCTGAATGAGGAATACAATAGAAATATTTCACTGTATTCTAAAGACATTTAAGGGTTTGATTTTTGGAAAGACAAAGAACTGGGTGTGTGCTTGCTGTAGCACAATTATAATCAGGCATGAAATTATGACAACATTTTTGGCCTCCCAAAAGAAATTGATGAATAACAACTAGATGATAGGGTACAGGCATTTGCATATTGAACAATTTAGCATTTAAAGCATTTCTCCACCAACAGTTGTAGGTAAACCTTGATCAGAAGGAGTTCTGGTGTAAAAAGCAGCTCTCTCCCAGGGTGCTGAACTCTACCTGACCTGCTGAACTTGTCAACAGTCTCTCAAATTATGAATAATCACAGTGAGCCACTAACAACCATGCTAACGACGCCATTAGCATCTCTTATTGAGCACTCATACGACTCCACAGCAGGGGCCGAGGGGCCAGCAGACACCGTGCAAACGCAGTTTGAGGAATTAACGCAGCCATTGACTTGTATTGACTTCTCCACCACACACACTATAGGCCGATTGACTCTCAATGACCTTGGTCATCAGACCAAATCGCTGGCCATTGAAGTTAAAGTGCATCTTCACAGTGCCTGATTAATCACATATGATAGCATTAAGACAACTGACTTTCATTTGATGAAATTATTTCATTCTTCTACTGACATTTTGTTTGATGTTAACAGACTGTAAACAGATTTTGAGGCTTTGATCAGACCGCATCAAAATAATGAATGTCAGGTAAAGCTTTTTTCTGTGTAAATCATTTAAAAGCTGGTCATATGATAACCATCTTTAAATCTAATTTATAGTATACCATAGCATAGGTTTTCATTTATAGTTTGGAGTAGTGTCTCCTGTTGATCAACATTTTAATTTACATTCACCTAATATATATATATATATATATATATATATATATATATATATATATATATATATATATATATATATATATATGTATATATACTTATCTTAGTGTACAATGAGTATAGTCTGCTGGCATAAAGCTAGCAGACAGGCTTTACATTTTTACCGTTCTGAATTTATTATTTTACTTTGGGTGAATTAGTACTCAAGCATATTTTCCTAAATGCTGGACATGTATAGTAGAATCTGTAGTGAAATCATAGAGCCAGAGGTGAAGACACAATAATTGTGTCAAATGATATCCTGAGTTATCAGAAAACTTAACCCTTACATGGTCCATAGGGCAGATCTACACTCAACACACTTGTATATTCTTCAGTGTAACAGGGAGATCTAAAATCACAACAGAACATTGGAAAACACAACTGATTTTTTCCTTGTTTTCTATCTCCTTTCATTTCTGTGTTTGTCTCAGCTTCCTCCAGTCTCCACCTCTCACCTCTCCCATGTACTGTTCATGGCAACAAAGTGTTTGGCGTATAAAAGTACTGCCTTCAATAACACTACTTCACTAGCTATTACAATGATTTACACTGGAGCATGTTCAGAGCTGAGGATCTTATTGAAAGCAAGCTACTTTCAAACCTCTTTCAACACTATGTTGTAAATTCACTACAATGGTCACAAATTTTGACAAAAATGGCCTTGGCCGTGCAAAGTTTTGTCCTCACTGGGTGATGGTGAACAATGGAGGGAAGCAGACGCTCTTTAGAATGAGGAGAGGAGGCAAAGTTCAGAAAAGTTCATTCACATCGTTCATGGGCTGGACCAGCAGGGATAGGATGGCCGGACATAAACGTGTCAGCTACAATTTACTATTACAATTTGGGCATTAAGCTGAAACTCTTATCCAGAGTGACTTACAATAAGTACAACAGTTCAGCATTTGTGGATCCAATAATTGCAAGAAGCACAGTAATAAACAAGGAGCAGGGACAAAAGTACAATGCTAAGAAGTTGACATGGAATGGAGGGAGGCTGGGTGTAAATCAGAACGGCACCAGAAAGAGAAACAACTTGTGAAAGAGGCCAAAACACATCTGCCAGCGAGGCTGCCATTATCCTGGAGGAACACTGGCTCTCATTTAGCTAAATGAAAAGTATTATAAATACATGCAGTCAAAAATGTTTCCCGAGCTGATCAGAGGAACACTTCACTATCAACATGATTGTTCCAAACTGCAGCGTATGGTAAAATTAAGGAAAATGTAGTGTTTATAGTTTTATATGCAAAAAGTCAGCTCTAACCTTCAAAATAGGATGTGGCTAGCTTAGCTTAGCATGAAGACAGGAACAAAAGGTAAACAGTTAGCTTGGCTCTGTCCAGAAAACATACCCATCCAAAACTTGAGCTTTCTAATTAACATGTTGCTTATTATTATTATTTACATATTTCTGTTCATACACTATTTGTATCAAAACTGTTTTGCTTGGTTTTAGGCAGAGTTACTATTTCTTGTTACAGCAGCCAGGAGCAGTGACTGTGCAGTTTTACTGAAGTCTTGTCAGTGAGGTTTGGTACCATAGTGGCTCTACAGGGACCAAAACCAAAACCTCACTAACCTATCTGACAATCAGCACTAAAATGGTGCGAATGTACATTTCAGTTCATGTGCAACTCAAACAAGCAACATACACTGTTAAACAGTTTTAAAGATATTGGTATAGGTGTATTTTTGAACTTTAGACAGAGCTAGGTCAGCTGTTTACTCATGTTTCCAGTCTCTCTGGGGTCATTTCTATGTTCCCACAGCCATGTTCCCCATGTTCTATGTTCGAACTTTCTTCCACATCAAAATTACGGCCTATGTTCCCTCAGCCTTATGTTCCCACAGCATAGGTATGGCCATTCCGCAATGCACATAACGTGTTGTTGTCCCCAGTTTAGAAAGGGACCGGTTAAAAGTATTCCAGGGACCAGCACAAGTCCATGGACTGCTCTAAGCAGCTTCCATAACACAGTAGCTGACTTCTCTGCAGCAGGATTCAATGTTTCGATTGCCATCATTATACTGTCCTTTTAGTATGACATGAGTAGCTTCCAAGACCCTCCACCTCCACTTGAAAAACAGATGAAAATCTTTAATTTATTATTATTATTATTATTATTAAACTGAGGTAACGTAGGGCTGTGGGAACATAGACACACTCCCGTCTTTCTATACTTAACATGCAGACATGAGATTGACATTGATTTTTGCATGTAGTGGGCATGTATTCTCAAAATGTACCGATCCAGTCTACCACATTAAAGTTTGGGTTATACTGGAAAGAATTAGTTCATGTTATGTATTATCTTGAATCAAACATTTTATATAGGGATCGAAAAAATAGGAAAAATTTTGAACCCTTCTTACTGTAGGACTTTCCAGTACTCAGTTTCTGTGTGGGAGAGGGCGTGTGCTGTACGTTACTAAGGGCAGGTGCTTAAGTTTCGTTTTTGTCATTACACTAATTGTCAGGACTGGTACGCTTGTCGGTAAGTAAGGAACAATAGTGGTAATATTTCTAAGTTAAAATTAAGAGTGCAAGGATAAGTGTGTTATTTGGGGAATAATACCTTGTTTTGTGTTTATGTTGCAGGTTTACAACCTACTACTACTACTACTACTACTATTACTAGTTCTATGAGTTATCCGAGGGGATGACTAGTTAACTAGGATGGCCGTAGCACAAGTTAATTAGTTTGCCAAAGTTTAACGCAATGTGCAATAAAATTGTGTGGAGAACCAAGTTGTGTCCGCCATACTTGTCCTGAGACCCTTCAAGAGGGGGTTTATTAAACCAAGCAGTGTGGAAAGCTAGGCAGTTTAATAAAATCTGGACACTTACTTTCTTTTCTCCACATACCTGACCAATCACTCTGTGAATATGGATGTTGGAATGAATGAATTGACAGTTTTGGACGTGGCCATACACATACATAGCTCCCACAATAAAAGTTGAAAAGGTGCGGGAGTCTCAGGGGCTGTTTGACCATCCAATAAGAGGTTCTAATGAAACATAGACTACTGGCAGCTTAACTTCCACACACTTATCACTACACTGTACAAAGCAAGTTGGGATAGGCTCCAGCCAGGATGTAGATAGGTATAGATGGATGGACACAGGATTGTAAGGATGTTCCATATAAGACACACACTAAGAATTATTAGCCGAGTATCTTATGAATTCTGAGAATTAGAGAGAATTCTGTTTGAAAGTGTGTGCAAATCATCACTTTGAGACTACAAAGACACACAGTACACAGTAGTTGGAGAAAGACCAAAGAAGCAGTGTGATGCAGTCAGGAGGAGGCTATGACAGCAGGCTTTTCACTCCACCTTTGAGTGAACCCATTCAAAACAGGTCTTTAGACATGGTCAGCCAACAGTTTATATGACTTTGTTTGTTTCAAGCATACTGAACCCTGTACACCACCCAAATCATCTGATCATCAGCAGATCATTTTAAAACACCTAGTTCCAGACATTTTACCTACTCACTGGCCATTGCAACATAAACACCGTCAAAAATAACACTCTAAATGTGAGGACAGAATCTTATCTCTGACTCTGCAGTACACATCTACCCATGCTACTGGCCTACTTCCACTGTTCCACTGGAGGTCTATTCTGGTCCAGTGCCCTGAAACTGAACTGATCAGTGTGAACTCTGTTTCACCCTCAGTCTGCTCATCTGCCAGGGTCATCAGGCCTCTGCTTTGCTTTCCCTTCCTTCTATGGATTCCAGATTTCGCTTCTATTTTCCTTTTCTCCTTAGAACTTATTGATTCTGTAAGGATAATGGAATGTGTGTGTGTGTGTGTGTGTGTGTGTGTGTGTGTGTGTGTGTGTTAGGACCACCCACACTCTGTGTGTACAGAGTAAAAACATTAAGTATCATTATATATCTATACCTGGTATTTTCTAATAGAGAGCCGCTCTTTTCCTCCTCACCTCCAAACACTTAGCTCAGTAACAGCTTCATTTAAACCTTTTGTATTCATATCCTGAGTTCATTCATTTGTGTATAATGAAGTTGTGATTCCAGATCAGCATGACTGTAGTACTTAAACTATTTAATTACAACATGCTTTTTCTTTAGCTTCCTTTAGAATTGGAAGGTTCTCTAACTAAATGTAAGATTCTTTCTGCAAAGAAGACCAGTACAATCATTTTATAAAGAAATACTTTAATATTTTGGGACATATGCAGACTTGCTTTGATTTGAAGAGAGATAGAGAAAGATAAGACTATATCTTGGTGAACAACACCAAAAAACATTGAATAAGAGAAATGTGTCAATCTGTGAGTTTTAGATGTGTTAAATGTATTGAATTTTGGACAGAGGCACAGCTGTTCCCCTTCCTTCCAGTCTTTATGCTAATCTAAAATAACTGTGACACAGACATAACATTAATCTCAATCTTTTCAACTCACCCTCATGCAAAAAAAACAATTCATTTATTCCTCAAAACATATAAGTTTTCCTTTCATTTTATATTAAATAACAAAACCCAGATTCTCCAGAAAACTGTTTTATTAAATAAAAAGCCCATACAATATAACATAAGTCACTTAAATAAGTTGGGATAAGATACAAAAGTTATATAAACAGACTCTACATTACATATGTACATGATCCTATAGATAGACCTCTGAGCTGATTAAAGTGTTCCATGTCTGTGTATAGTGCCTCTCGTTTAGTTTGTCTTCTTCAAATAAAGAAAAAAAGAGATATGTACAAATCCAAAGGTATTAACATCATAATATAAAATACATTCTCAAATCATCTACAATATGTACAATTCATGCCATTTCTAAAATGCCACATTGTCACAAGACCAGAAGCCCAGATGTGTAAATGCAGTTTTTGATCTGTTTCCTAAGAACGCCTGAGTGCTTCCAAAAACTCCAAAAGTACCTTGATTATAGTTTCCCTGTAGATCAGGAGGTAAAACACAGATGATTTGAGACTTTTGGGAAACCTCATATTTAAAACTACTCTGCTTTTAGGAAACAAGCCCTCGTTATATATCACTTTAATTTTGTACATAGCTGGTAAACTTGGTTGGCAGATTGTCCACAGGGTACAGAGTAGGTCCTGTTTTCATGGTGGGCGGCCCATTTAAAAGAGTCCAGTGACACTTTGTGACCACCTCTACCAGGAAGATCTTCAGCAGGACCTTGGCAAATTCCTTGCCCACACACATCCTGGATCCTCCCCCAAATGGGATGTACTGGAACCTGGAGGAGTCGCTCGTGGGTTTGGTCATGAAGCGCTCTGGCTGGAAGTCTTCTTTGTTGGGGAACATATCGGCCACGTCATGGGTGTCACAGATGCTGTAAATGACGTTCCAGCCTTTGGGAATTTGGTAACCCTGAAGTGGTGAAAGGATCAGTAAGCAGATAGTTAGGACACATGGCAGTCAACTGTTTCTGTGAACTCTAAACTCTAGACATCAGACTGGCAGTGAGCAGTCTTCATTGGTATGTTTGTTAACTTACATTGAGCTCAAATGTCTTAAGGGCCACTCTGAAGCCTCCGGGAACAGGAGGGTTGATCCTTAGTGTTTCTTTAATGACGCAGCTCGTGTATTTCAACTGCTCCAAGGACTCGATGTTCAGACTCTGGATGTCCATCCCCTGCTCCTCCTGAACACAAAGACACAAACAGGTGTGTGAGGAGAGAAATGGTGCTAACACAAAAAAAATGTATCAATCTATGACTTACTGGCACTTATACACTTAAGCACCATAGACCAAGTAATCCACATTGAATCTATCTCAGTAAAGCCAGTTAGTTTAAGTAAGCAAGAGCCGCATCATGAAGCCAGGACAGATGAACAGTACTGAGACTTATATCTACAATCACTATCACTAGCGGGGGGGGGGGGGGGGGGGGGGGGGGGGGGGTATTGGGGGGTATTGATAATTTTATCATTGCAATTTTGCACAACTTTGTGAATTCTGTTATTGATTTAATTTATTATATGTTCCATCTAGCTGCCCCAGGACTACAGGCAGAAAATAGCAACTTGCTAAAACCCAGTGCAATGCACCTTAATGTTTTATTATTTAAATTATTTAAATTTTATAAAGTCTGGAGATGATCAAGACAGTAGTATATAGTCTCCTTACCTTTTCCATCAGTTCCTGCCTCAGTCTGCCCACAACTTCAGGGTTCAGCCCCAGGAACATAATCAGAGAGGTGGCTGTGCTGGCTGTGGTCTCATGACCCCCAAACAACAGCTCTGTAGCAGACTCCTTAATGGCCTGGAAACAGAAAGTCAGTAAGTTAGTTTGGGCTCTAAAAATAAACAGCAGCTTTTTAAAAACAGAATATGCATGATGTTTAAATGATATACGGTTCATGTCATCATTACCTGCATGCTGAATGGTTCCCCGTTCTTCTTGCTGCTGTCTATGAGCTGCTGCAGGGCGTCTCTGTGTTTGGACTCCTTGTCTGACTCCTGAACCTTCTTCTTGATGTTCTCCTCTATCTTGGAGTGGATGAAGTTCCTCGCCTTCAAGCCCTGAAGAACATTAAGGATGGCAGGAGGAATGGAGGAGAGACACCATGAGAAGATGAATTAGCATGATCAATTGTGTATCCAGATAAGGTAAATATTATATTATATACTATACTATATATATATATAGCTATGTGAGCATCATTAGTTTCTCTCTTACCCGGTATAGTCCGCTGAAAGGCACATCGATAGGCAAAGAGAACAGATTCTTGATCATTTCCTCAAAAGCTTCCACCAGCTGGTGCTCATCTGTCTTAATCTGATCCGGCTCGAAGCCCAGCAGGATCCTCATGGAAATACGGAACATCAGCCTCTTCATCTCTGGGTAGATCAGCACACAGGAGTCTCTCTCCAGCCACTCCTTCACAGCAGCCCGCACCTCCTCCTGGATGACAGGGATGTAGAGCTCCAGAGCTTCCCTGGAGAAGGCACGCATGATGGCCTGGAGAAGTGCAGAAGAGGTGGATGGAAGGTTAGATTAATAGAAGTCATCATTCTTTATCAAATCATCCCAACCTGACTCTATCCACTACATTTGATGATGACTGCCATGTTCTTTTTATTTGCAGACATCCAGACAAAATATTCACTTTCACTAATCTTTGGAAAATACACTTTTGAAGGTAATGTTTTATTTAATTTTTAGCAGACATGACGTGATAACCTGATGATTTCCTCCAGGGAAAGCTTATACTTACATTCAATAATGTATTAGTTGATTATTTGAACAGTCTAAAGGGAATAATGCTTCCTAAGAAATAAGAAGTATTTTATCCCGAGTGCAATTCATAATTTAAACATTTCCAAGTGATCAATACACACAGGAACTGATATGTATATAATATTTTAATGTATTTTCTGTATTTTGCTGTCTACTGTATGTCTGTTATTGGTGAATGAAAAACAAACTTCTACCATGGTGGACAATAAAGTTCTATTCTATTCTATGTCATGTGTTTGTCTGATCAATTTTAAACAAGAGATAGATAATAATATGAAGTATGGAATGAATGTGTTCAAAGTGCATATGAAATGTTCATGGTAGTTTAGGACGTAGCAGAGATGCTTCCAGGTAGATTCTATATGACACTGATGTTTCTTCAAATGAAATCCTAACCTACCTTCTTCTTGGTCTTGTGTTGTGCTCCGTGCACGTTTGACAGCGTGTCCGAGCCCAGGATGGTACGCACAGACGCGGGCCACTGCACGGACACGAGCTTGTGTTCTCCCAGCAGAATCTGCTTTACATTATCCGCTCCGGTCACGCGCACCGTGGGGTTCCCAAAGAGATGTGTGCGGTAGATGAAGCCGTACTTCTGCCGCTTCATCCGCAGAAACTTCCTCCTCTGCAAGAACGATCACACATCACACAATGATAAATACACACATAAACACTCCTACTCAACTGTAGATTCATCACGTGACAAGTACAATAATACATGCGAAACTGAACATAAAGTCAGAATGAGTCAAAAAGTTAACTAATCAATACTTTTATAATTATGTTAAAGATTTATAATAACTGATAATTTAAAACCGAAATAAAGTTGTCTCCAAGAATAAGATTAGGATTAAATATGGATGTCAGATAAGAGTTGTTTACACAAATTAAATCCATAAAGTTATATTCCTCTTAGTGTCTGGAGCATCCTCATCCACGCGCGCACATTACGCATGTTGAAGTGTTTGTGTGAAAGTTTGGAGTCATGTGTTTACCTGCAGGATGAGCTGCAGCGTCTCTCCAATGAAAGGTAAGCCCATGGATCCCGGGGGCAGCGGTCTGGAGCAGCTCGGGTCTCTGCCTCGGATCATGTAAACCTCCCACAGCTTCACCGCAACCAGAAACAGCAGGACGGGAAGCACGATGGTGCACAGGAAGGTAGCCAGCAGTGTGTTCAGAGCCATGTTCAGCGTCTTGTCAGTGCGGTGGCTCAGTTCAGGTGAAGCTCTGTCAGCTACTGAAGCTCCAGCCTGCTCATGCAGCGCTTTTATAGGCTGCCAGGACCGCGGACAGCCTGTTACCTTCTCCTCCCTCAGATAAATTAGTTCACACAAAGTTCATCTTTAATTGTGGGTGTCGCTCGGCCCCGCCTCCGGCCTGTACTGGCTGGCTTTCCTCACCATTTGTTCCAAGGGCCGCATCTTTAATCCTTACCTCCTGTTGCACGCAGACAATCCGCGGCGGATTTCATTGAGAAAAGGTGATGATTCCCTTTGAGACAATGGAAGCGCGTCCCAAGACGCTTTTGTTGGAAATAAGACAGCTAGTTTACACACTCATTACCTTGGCTTAAGCCCCGCTTGTAGGATCAGTAATCATGCCTGCAGGGCGGCCTGCATTCAAGAGCAAAAAGCTTTTAAGCAGGACATTTTCAGCTGCTTCACAAAATGGAAAAGAGGCTCCAGGTTGAAGAATGTCTTAATCCCTCTCCCTGTGTGTGTCTCCCTGTGTGTGTCTCACTGTGTGTGTCTCCCTGTGTGTGTCTCACTGTGTCATTCAAAGTTAAGCCTTTTTTGATTTGATGTAACTTTTTATAAGCTGCACCTGCACACAAACACATTTGAATCATTCCCTCCCGTTGAACACATTGAATTCTTCTCTTGTGTTCCTTATCTTTGGCTCCTGCAGTCATGAGGCAGCAGATGACTGTGAGAGATGAAATGATGATGATGATGATGATGATGAACACCTCGCTGCCCTCCGCTTGACTCGCTTGCTTTCAGATTGAACTTCTTTCTAATCTAGAAGACTTTAACCTGCTGCCTCTCTGTCTCTGTCTCTCTTTCCCTCTGACCGTGTTATAAAAATGATATCTCTCTCAGCGGGTTCAAACGTGGGTCAGTAGAGACAGGCGGAGGGACGCTCACACGCACTCCTGCACGCGCGCACACGCAAGCAAGGTTATCCCCGGGCTACACCGCATGAAAAGTAAACACCGAGCAGAGAAGGCGCTCATCAGCACAGTCACCACATCCTCACTCTGCATTTGGGCTCTGTTTTTACGACCTGCCATAACGTCAGGATCCGTGTGTGTGCGTGCGCGTGTGTGTATGCGCGTGCGCTGCAGGGCCAATCGGTCAGTCAGAGTGAGACAGCTTGGCTGCTGCTTTTACAACGACACATTACATGGATGGATCTGTCTGTTCTGGCTGACTGTGTGCGTTTTTAAAAGAGATCGCCCTGAGGTTCACCCCCCCCCCAATCTGATTCCCATCCTGACGTGGATGTAAAATTCCAACTTTTCCTCAACTTCTGCTGATACAAGCTGGGCATCAGATGTTTATATTGATGATTTTAATCATTTTGGAGTCAGTATATTTAAATCCACCAATAAATAAACATATGTCAGTATTTCTCAGGGAAATCTCAGAAACAGCATGGCAGGATTAACCTGCTAGGGGGCCCAAGGGCAAGAAAGACCAACTGGGCCCCCTACTAACCCCTTGTTTCTTCTATTATCTCTGCAATGTATAGCTTAAATAAAAAAAAAAATACAATTGCATATTTGATCTGGATTGACTTTGATATGGTGCTTTAGTGGTTTATATTCCCACTGAAAGTTTGAAGTTATGTCCAGGAACATTAGCCTAGCATTAGCTCTGTAGTTTTAATGCCAATCCAGAGGAGGACTTATTGTGTGATTTAGGTGAAATTGAGAATGAGGTTCATTTTTTGGTTTTACTGTCCTGTCTATGAGGACGTAAAGGGTGTCCTCCATTTATGCTGATTTTTTTGGGCTGGATGATTATGAAAAATGAGTTGTGTTTGAGGTTGGCTTTTCTCAAAGCTTGGGAGAGTAGGCATTATGTTTTGTTCAAGACTGAGTTGTATAATTATCTGTAATCATAATGAAATGAAATGTTTGACCACTGCGACTGTACTTTTGGTGTCTTGTTGGGCATTTTGTGTACATAACTTGAAAATTTAAATATAGACCACTGAAGACTGAGCCACAATGTTCATGTACAAATAGTTGTTCTCTGTGACAGGCAGCAGCCGGTGATGCATGTCAGGGTGAGTGGGTTTCCAGCTGGACATGCTGTAGCTGGTGAGTTTTTCTCATCACAATGTGAATGTGTGAAACAGGATTCTGCTGTTCAGGTGTGATAAAGTAGGGAGGAGGAGGAGGAGGAGGGAGGGGGGGGGGGGTGAAGGGAAGTTCAAGTGTAGAGAATGATTCCTGGTTGTTTATGGGGGCCACACCTCACCATGTCACTCTGTCAACTCACTGTAAACCTGTTGATAAGACATGTGCACGCTTCATCTCACTGCCTCCACTGCTGTCACCTGAGCTGTACTGTATGGACAGATGTGACCATGAACGTTCATTTACATTACAGGTGAACGTTTCACAGTTATGTGTTTATCCTAGTCCATAAGTACACTGTGCTCCAAATATGTGTGTCTTGTTTCACTGTCTGGTCAAAAATACAGAAACATCAGAATGGAAATGGAAGATTGACATTTCATGCGTACATTCAGGCTCTTCTGAGGATGAACTGTTTTCATTGTGAACTTTCCTCTAGCACCACCTTCAGGACAAAAATGGATAATGTATCAGTTCATTTAGTGATCATGTCCACGCTGCCCTCTTCCCTGTGACATTTCCTATGGCAACACCCACCAATAGTCACTGTTTATTCTCAGCTATTCTGTAGTCATTATTGTAGTCTTAAGGCCTATTTTCTCTTTTTCCACCTGTATCACAGATTTTGTGTTGGTCTACATGTGAACAGAAAAAAACCTGATTCTTCAAATTAAGAATTTGATTTAAAGAAATAAAAAAGTAGCTGTGGAAAACATTAGCAAAGTGAATGGAAGAGCAAAACAGAAAAAAAATGTTTCACAGTGTATCAACATTGTTTGAGTGTGGTCTGAAGCAGGCAGTGGAGAGACAGGGAGACCCCTCCACCGAGGAGAGCAGCAGTGTTAGAGCTTCTATGACAGATTGTCCAGATGTGACATCTTTTGTTTTTCTTCATTTTGCACCATGCAGACTACGTCAGGCCTGAGTCTGTCCTGTAGGACTCTGGATTTATGCCTTGTGAAAACACCATGTGAATGTGAAAATAAATAAATAAATAAAATGAAACAAGCAGCCTGCAGTGTAAATGTAGACTATTTGAAGTCATTTTCAAACCAGTGGATTCAAATCATTTTCAAATATGTCAGAATGATAAAACAGCCTTTAATGTTGATTTAAATACATTTGCAGTAAATAGGCTATACTTACATACACATGCATGCATACAGGATTTAAATATTTAGTTTAGTATTAAAATTGAATATGAAGTTTATTATATATAACTACTAGAGTCCAAACTTCTCCAGCAGAATCCCACCTGAGAGATTTTTGATAAGCCACCAAACAAACTTTGCAGCGTTAAAAAAAAAATCAATATTTATTCAAGTTCTACATTATGGACATCTACAATATTGTGTAAGAGTAAATGTTGTTGTAGAGTCAGTCCTAAACGTCAAAACTCTACTCAAACATAATAGTAGTGTTTTTGTCTCTGTGCTGATGAAGCAGAGCAGTCCTGCAGCTCAGAGCTGATCCTCTGTTTGTGTGTTTGCTCTTATCTCTGCTGATACGTCACCACAGGAAAAACACTGTCAATAAACGTGTAAAAGTACAATCACGCGTACACGCGCGCGCACTCAGCGCGCAGTCAGCACAAGCACCAAACAACCGCGGCGCGTGTGCGCGTGTTTGTATCTGGCCTCCCCCAGCTCGCGCTCCGGCTGACCTGCTTGTGACCCTGACATTTCAGTGAACTCTCGCGCGTAACCAAGTTCACTGTCCGTCACACACACACACACACACACACACACACACACACACACAGAGAGAGAGAGAGAGAGAGAGAGTGCTGATACATCGTTTTTAAAATAAATATCAAGTCATTGTTGAATAATTTCAGTATTAAAGCATTAAGAGCTGATGATGAGAAAGGAAACAGTGAGAACATGTGCTCACTGTCATTGTCTCTAAGCTGTTGTTGCAGTTTGTTATACAGTCAGTTTGGTTTGGATTAAAAATGGACAGGAGTGAGTTGGGGTCATAAATCAGCTGCTAACTGTGAGACAGGCAAGACAGGGCCAGTCCAAAGTTTTTCAGGGGCCCTAAACTGAATTTGGCCCCCTTAATATTCAACCACACACAGTCCCAGAGTTAAAAGTGTGCACTGTACAGACCATGCAACAAAAATGTAAAACAAACAAACAAATAAAATTCGGCCAAGATGAGATAAGACCCCTTAGATAGCTATAAACACTTCCAACGTGGTCGGACTTAAATCACATTCAGAAGAAGTCAGTGACTCAACAATATTTCATGATCCTCCTCATGATCTCCATCATAAAAAACAAACAAAAAACCCAGACATTTTATGCTTTTATTAGACTGTAATAGCAGAGATATCAAAGTAAGGGAGAGGGATGCAACAAAAGTTCACTGGAACCAGAGAATGTTCCTCTTATCCAGCCAGGCACACTCATATAACTGGATTTAAAAAAATGGAATGGAAATGAATTTAAAGCTAGTCAATATTTTTATATTAACAAATCATCAGTTGACTATGTGTAATGTGAGAGGTTTTAATCCTAGTGATGAACCAACAGAGCATCATCACCAAACAGTAAACAGACAGTTAACACTCGTGGAGCATTTAGCAGCTAAAAAGCAACATATTTCACTCCAAAGTTGATAGAAAGAAAAAACAGAGTAAATATTGAGCTTACATTAATCTTTTTCAGAAACATAACTCTAAACAAATGATAATGTTGCTCTGTGTCTGATGTGTAAATCAACTGTTTATTATTTGACGTGATATTTCACGTCTCACTCTTTGCTGGTTTATGTTTATTGTCTGTTGCTGTTTTCATGTGTATTATCTACAGAGATCACAACGTTTAGTTATGCTGCTGTGTAATGACAATAAAGACATTGAACTGAATTGAACTTTATAAGGTGATAATATGTCAATGTTGTGTTTATGTCTAGTTCTGCTGCCACCTGGTGGACAAAAAAAGAACCAATGTAGTTTTAAAGGTCCTATATGTAAGAATTATGAAGGAATGTACATGTATTAATCATTTTTATTTTCAATGAGTGAATGAAAACATGAGACCTTCTCCTACTTTCTTGGTTGTCTTTAACACCCTGTGGACTGATTTCTATGTGAAGGACTCATGACGGTTTTTGCATGCTCCTGAGCGCCTTACTCTATCCCCCTAACGCCTGCAAATGGCGGACATCCACCTAAACAAAAAACAATGTTACTAGAAACAGAACATAACTTTTTCTGTTGGTAGTCCAAAGGTGGTAATAAGCACACATTTCATAACAAAACTACAGCATAGTAAACACGAATGGTAAAAATAATGCTTATTGCAGTTCACTTAACGGCCACCAGTGTCACTAGTGAGAGGGAATTTCTGATTCCTACATGTGGAACCTTTAATGGTATCTTGTATCATGCTAGTTACTGTTTTTCTCGACTGGGATTTGTAGTTTGGTTGATATACAATCAGTCCAGTGACATGCTACACTCTTACAGGTACACTGCTTTCTATGGAAATTAAACAAATAAGATAAATCTCTCTCATGATGTTATGATGACCCTGCTGTATAAAATGATCTGCTATTCATTCCTATGATCTCCATGAACAATATACAGTTGTATTTGTATAAATGCTGTAGTTATGTAATTGTTGTAATAATTGTTTGATTTAATGTGGACCCCAGGAAGAATAGTCTTCATCTCTATGAAGACTAATGGGGATCCAAAGGATACAATAAACAATAAAAATGATGCTTTCTGTTCTGTCTTGTTCTTGTCATAACTATCAAATGTCACAGATGACACTTTAAGTAAAGCAAGTCTGCAGAAGCCCAGTAAATCAGGTGACATCATGTTATTAACAAACCAAAAAACTGGGATAGTTATTTTTTTCACATATATTATTTATTCATTTTGACATTATTCAAGTTGATTTTCTAAGGGCTTTATCTTTTGTGTGTGTGTAACTGTACAGTGTTAACTCCTATGTGTATGAACTGAGTCCTCAGTGATAGCTACATCCCTGCTAAAATGATAAGTGTACACTTCCATGTTTCTCATAACACATACATTCCTTCTTTTCAAAAAAATGTGGAAGATACCTTTTCTTTTTTTATTGTGTGAAGTTAACATGTATCAATTTCAGCCCAGTAACACTTGGAACAATCTGTGGTGTTCTCTCACACTTTCAGAACATGAACATAGTGAGTCAAGACCATTCAGAATTGTCCAGCAGTGTAACTTTCCTTTATCATCTTTAGTCTAAAGCCTGCTTGTGTTTTGTTACTGACTTTCCACAGTGTAGCATCCTCACTGCATCCAGAAAAAAAGCTATTTTCACAGTTGAGGCTTCTGGTTTGCACATGGATTCAACTTGAAATAACTGACGTTTCTCAGTAGATTTTGACACATTTTATCCTATTTCTTACCATGGTACCCCTAAATGGTTTACTATAGTAAAGTTATAATATGTATTATATAAATGATATATTATTTATGGGTTATTATGCAATGGTTTTACTGGTCCGGCCCCAATGAGATCAAATTGGGCTGTATGTGGCCGCTGAACTAAAATGAGTTTGATTCCCCTGATTGTTTAAAAAGCACTCCCCACACTGTCAGGAATATAACTGGATACCAGAGACAAAAAACAAATATAGTGGACAAAATAGTGAATTATCTCAGGCATGTGGAAAGGCAGCTTCATCTGTGAGCCTGTTAATCTTACTGAGTAACTGTGAGGCCAAAATGTTCGAATCATCCACATCTAAACATAAATGTATATGTCTGAGTCAGAAGGTGTGTGTCTGTCTGCTGTATAGTTGAAGTGAATGTAAAAGCACTTTACTGCCTTGTGAAAGTGTTTGATCCCTGCACTTAAATACTTGTCACTGGTGTGGACACTCAGGAAGGAAACGGTCTCCTCCTCCTCTCACTGCATTGACACAGGAAGGAACAATCTGCTGGTTTCCTCCAGACGTCCAGCTGCAGATGTGCAGTGGAGGGTTACACTGTTATATGAGGCTGATGTTGCTTTTTTAAAATAATGAATAAGATGTCAGCTTGTTTTCATTAAGTGTCTCAGAACCCTTCACAGGTATCACAACAGGTGTTATAATGACTATAATACTATACTATAATTATGTGTAGGCTGTATGAACTGTATATGGGCAAGTAACATATAGGTTATGAAAAATAAAATGAGCAATGAGCTTCAATCTGTTAATAGTATTCTTGTAAACATATTCTCAGTAAGTGGATATGTTTCTTGTGTTTTATGTGAAGAGGATAAATTATCTAGTTAGTTAGCTAGTAGAAAAAAGAAAGCAAAAATTTAAAAAAAGGGTCTGTAAAAACAAGCATAACATTTTTTCCTACTATCAGCTTCTGTGAATCATCTCACAACCCTTCACATTGATTGTGTGACCTGTAGTGGGGGTCCTGACCTCCACGTTGGGTCTGCCAATTCAGCTGCACCTCTTGTTAAAGGACCCATTCACCATTTTTAAGTGTGTCTTAAACCAGCAGTCAGGTGTCCATATGAACAGTAAAGAGGTTTTCCTCTCTGTAATCATTCCTCCTATTCATACTGACTATTAAAAGATCACACAATCATTTCAAAGTAGATGTGAAGCTTATAGATATAGTAACAAAAAGACTTTGCTACTAAAAACACTGTAAAACTGAAACATAGAAGATGAAGATTTGACTCATTTGGACACTGAAGCTTCATATTAGCTTCAGATCAACTTTTAAATACATGTTTACACAGAAGGAGGACTGTGGATTTAGTCCTCCATCACTTCCATTGTAAGTTTATTATGAAGTTATCTTCTCATGGTCAGTATGAACAGGAGGAATGATAACAGCAAGATTGAACCTGTCCTTTAACTTATGAGTCCTGTAGACATCTATTACAAAAACACCAATTGCTACAAAATGCACTCTAACAAATTGTACATATCTCTTAAATATTACAGCCACATCATCATTTCATACAAATAAGTATGCAGCTAGCTATAACAGAGCTTCAGGTTGGATCTTTTTTCAGAAGTCACATAAGTCATTACATTTTTGTCAGAACAGCTTGTTTTAATAAACTTAATGCTATGAATGAGCATCTCACCTTCCATGTAATCTCAGTTGATCATTTTTAGTCCTAAGAGATGGACCAAAAATGCTTCACTGACAATTTTTAGATTCATGTGATATATGAATCGAATGCAAACTTGCATAACGGATGAACTGTATGTAGCTGACAGGTCACAATGTTAAATAGAATGCCAGTTGAGAAGTGGAGAGTTCACAGTAACCTCTAAGGAAAACAAACACATTTCTGTGTGTGTGTGTGTGTGTGTGTGTGTGTGTGTGTGTGTGTGTGTGTGTGTTGGCAGGGTGGCTGCTGTCCACTGATAATAGAGCTCTTCAAATGTCTCTCGCCTCATTACATCTGCGGCGACAGGGATCCTCGCATTCAAACGCTGACCCGGGCCAAAGTTCACTTGCTGTTTCCCAGTTAGCGTGTGTGCGGTGGGATACAGCGAGGCTCACACACACACACACACACACACACACACACACACACACACACACACACACACACACACAAGATGACAGAAAAACCTTCACAGAACAAGTGACCGTTTTGTCTTTGTATGTGTGTGTGTGTGAGAGAGTGGGAGGGAGAGAAGGGGGGGGGGCGGGGGGGCAAAAGTCTCTGTATGTATATTGTGACTGGACCAAAATGATATACTTATAAAAAAGAACTTATTCATTCATCTGCTTCATATCTCATATTGCTTTTCAGTGCTGCGTGCATTTGAAGACATTTAGCAGCACTACATATATAATATTTGTTTATAAAATATCCAGAATTATTGCTCATTACATTTTTACATCTCCTGTATATAAGTACAGATGACCACACACATATTAAAGGACTAGTTCAACATTTTGGGATATATGAGTATTTGCTTTCTTTCAATGAATGAGATGAGAAGATGAGATATCTGTATTTGACATATAGACTGGAAGCAGGTGGAAACAGCTTAACAGTATATTTAAAGACTTTGTTTAATCTTTTTTTTTAAACTATTTCTTGGAATTTGTTTATGAGTTCTCTATTTGATTTTTGTTATTTTTGATTTGTTTTGCTCTATAAATGAATATAATAATTTTATATACGGTACTCTGCAAAGTACTGTGCTTTGTTTAGATTTATATCCAGAATGCAACATCATCACGGAGGTCCCAAATGTGTTCTGCATCCAGCCAGAGACATAAAGAACTATCTTCATCAAAACTGCTCACACTTAATACTGATTTCATTTAAGTTTCTTCTGTTTAGTCAACTTTCTATCAAGTTATCTGATAAATAAAAACTATTTATAAGATATATTTTTGAAAGCACCCCCCCCCCTTTGCACAGTTCTGCATGTTATATCACAGTCTCTCAAAATACTGAACTATTCCTTTAACAATCTTTCCATTAAAGGATTCTAACAACATGAACCCTTTTGAACAAAACAATCCAAACACTCATGTGTACTGACAAACTTTTTCAGGAGCCTTCAGCTGTCAGTTGTCATGGCAATGGATTTGTTATCAATGTTCATCCATTAGGTTTAGATTGTTCTCTATATATTTGTAATTATTTGGTTTGTTGTATGTTGTTATAATATTTTCTGTAATATTGTGTCATTTTAACATTTGTTTAGGTGGAGGCTGTAAATGAGCCCATTTGGAGTTTCTGCCTCTGCCTCCACTCTGCACTGCCATTTTCTGTATGTAAATTTTAAATTGTGCAAAATAAACCAAACCAACCCAAACCATTCATTAAATAATATATAATCATGATTTCCACTATTATCAAACTTTTAACAAGATGGAGATGAGAGTTAAAGTCAAGAATAGTTGACACATTGTTTTTAATAAGTGCTGAAGACAAAAGTGGGATGTAATGTATTACCCAACATCAGAAAAGACAGCTGTGTGACACCAGACACTAGTGGATAAAAGTTCAAGTTGTGCAATAAGCTATATTACTTCCTTCTAAAGTGCACTCTGTCTGTGTTTAACATCCTAATAAAGTGCTTTAGATGATCTCTCTAAACAGTTTACAGGCTGTCTGATGGTGTTGGCTGTAGCTGTACATGTTGTAGGTTAGTTTACTGAAACATCAACATATTGCATTGCTTGTCATAACCGCTACTGCTGCAGAATGTTTCAACCTGAACGGATATCAGGAGGACATTTGTTACCCCTCTAACAAACACACATCATCCATCATTAACACCATGTCTGGCTGAATGAATGACATGAAATAAAGTGGTACAGTAAGTCAGCCTGATTATAAAGCTATGACAATCATTTCTTTTAAAAAAAGGCCTACAAACTCAAACTAGGCCTTTCAATAGGAACATGCTTTCTGTTTCTAACCAAAATAACACAAATAAGACCAAAGTTGTGATGAAGCTGAATTATTCTTTAATATCTACAGCACATCTGTAAGTTAGTTTTTCAGATATGATGTTATGGACCAGCTTGATTTAAGATAGATGGATTTTCATGGAGTCAATAAATCATTAAGGAATCATCCTGTGGGATTCATGAATACTGATGCCAAATATGTATAATCATATCAAATATCATGGCAGTGTGGAGAGTAGCTGCTGACACATGTTGATGTAACAAACAGTGTCAGAGAAATCATCATGCTATGCTGCTGTGCAGTAAGACATAGCAGTACTGCTACTATCATTATTGCTTTGGTATGTAATAATGATATGTGTCTTTTAAAAGCCTAACTAGGGACAGGAGATGGAAACTAGCAACAACTATAATGTCTATATACAGAACATCAGTTACTGCAGCTGGTTTGTAACAAGCTCAAGTTATACTATGTTAATAAACTAAATACATAAATACTGTTATATGAGCTCAATAACAAGCAGACGTTACTGTTGAATGAACTTTTATTACAGCACACAAAATAAAAACAACAGATTTAGGAAAACATCTCAGTCAGGGTGTTTCACTGAGAACAGTGACAAAGGTTAAAGCAAGGAATCATTTGGATATCAAAATGTACCCACTCTCCACATCTGTGGAAGGCAAGGGAGAAAAACTTGCTTGTTTTATTATTCAAATCCAATCATTGGTTTACAAGCAGTATATATGTAAAACCTTGATTTTGTTGATTTGTGCCCTTATAGCAGGAAAGTGTTTCAGAGGTTATGGTGATGTGGCACTCTAAAGAGAAAATACTGCCAAATTAAAAGGCCACAGACTGATGAATCTAGCTGAAGATCAGTCTTTTCTTTGCTGTCCTACATGAGATGTGACACATTTTATAGTGAATACAATGCTCATTCTCAGTTACTAGTTACTACAGAGAGAACCAGCTTTTTATTTGACCCTGGCTCTGTTAGAGAAAGACCATTCTTCTTAATCATGTAAGTATATTTTAATTCATCAGCCACTGAGCTGTGATCACCAATCAGTTACTGTTAATGTAATGCAACATTTCCTCTGTGGATGTATCACATTTAAAGCATTCCAGCAATTCAAAGGGCAGAATCCCTCCTGTTTCTGCTCAGCTTTTAATGTGAAACACCTGCAGGAAGTTGAGTGTAAGTATCAGAGACAGTGGCTTATAAAAAAACAGGCGGCCAACAAATTAGACTTTAATATGACAGCATTTGTGTTCAGTTGAATATGACTTGACACTGTTGTTGTATGGACTTGGCTATGGCTACAGATTATTCTACCACTCTTAATGTTTTTCATCAGCCTTTATTTCTTTACTATTCTGGCTGATATTTCAAACATCGGTTAATATTTCATCACTGGGTTTTATTTAAGAATTGATGGTGAAGTGAAGGCATGACAGTTTATGAACATACAAGCTGAAACTGTGAGGATCAGTATTTAAATAGTTCATATTGGAATGTTGTACATTGCAACATTTCATTTTAATATCTTAACCATGCAAACGAGTGGAGAGCAGGTACCAACAGAAATCACTGAGCTCCTCACACTGTGTTCACCAAGTAAGCAACAAACAGAAATTCCATCTTATTAATTACATATTTACTTTAGGTGTTGATGGAGGTGCATATCACAGTGTCAACCTCCAATTCTGTTTGTAGCAGACAAACTGCTATAATATTTTCTTTACAAAATATGCAGTATATACAGTGGCATTTACAAGCAACTATTTAAAAAAAAAGGCATAAAATAAATCTAAAAGGAAAAAAAAACCCCAAAACAAACTTCAATCATTTTCAGTGCAAAAATGCCTGCTGAAAGTAGAGCACAGACCCAAAATATCAACAGAATAGAAACAGTCTCATTATAAAATGTTTGTCATCAGGAGTTTGCATCAACCTGCCAGCCAGGCTGTAAAAGAACCAATTCATTATTGCTGTGCTTTGTGGATATATGTGAATAATGAGATTCTAAAGCTTCATTTCACCCTGAGGAACAAAAAAATAAGAGAATTTAGAATGCGAGTCACTCAACTGTTAAATATATATATGTATGTATATATCATTACTAATAACATAACAATTACCCATTTGGAATTTGGTTTCTCATAAGCGTGAATCAAGTAGTTTGGGTGGGTCGTGTTACCTTCACATGTATAAATGTCCTTAACTCTACAACTGACACAATTTACAGAGGGAGGAGGGAGGAGGGCATGCACTGATGTCACCTAACATAATATCACCTGACCACCCTCACCACCACTGAGTGGACAAACCTGCTCCATTATTCCACCTGGTACTGATATATGATCTGTAGTGGAAACACTCACTGATTCATGACATCTGATCATTGCTCTTTTTTTTTAATTCCCAGTATTAAATGGCATTTTCTTGATTCTGCCTGCATTGTGATTGGGTCTCAATATGCAAATTAGGTGAGTTGAGGTGGCAGGCTGGTCAACAAATAGAGCCAATCAATAATATTAACCATGGACTGTATGACATGTAAAGTGAGGGTCACATGACAGACAGCTGCCAATAACACTTTCTGTGTCGGTGTGACATCAATCTCATCCTCTGCTCACATCCAAAATTGAAGGACCATGCAAAATGTATAGATGTATAGTATAGTATACATAGTAATAGTCTATCTGTAATATAGTGTAGAACAGATACAGATGTGGGGCAGATGTGGCTTCATTGGGTGTCTGTGTAGTTGAATGTGTTCTTTCAGGTGCAGATGACACATAGAGGATCCATCAGAAGTTTTGAGCATGTGACATCAGCATGGACCCTCACTTTGGCATACATGGGCAGATGATGAAACGTACTTCACATGGACCCTCGTGGCTTTGTGGAGTCATACTCTGAGGTTAAGAACGTGATCAGAGGCAGCTTCTCTTCTTACTGTACTCAGTGGTTTATCCATGTCAGAGAATAATGCTAGATGCTGATTACTATGTGTTTGCCATTCAGGGGTGGGGGTGTGGGGGTGATCATGGTCATTTCTGCTTCCAGTGACATCATGTATAAACCCTGTACTTCATGCAATGTTCACTCCAAAATAAAACCCTCATCAGCTCCTGTGTGCAATCTAATGCGATCCAATCCAACACTGTGTCTGCATGTGTTGTACT